>PVLC010040743.1:0-13712 GCA_004027655.1 Graphiurus murinus
TTTGTCTCTTCTCATAAGATTAGACTTGAAGTCTAATTTATTTGATATCATGGTTGCTAATCCTGCTTGTCTTTGAGTTCCATTGGCATGGATTACCTTACTCCAGCCCTTCACCTTTAGTTTGTGGGAATCTTTGCTTGTAAGGTATGTTTCTTGCAGGCAGCATATAGATGGATTCTGGGTTTTAATCCATTTTTCCACCGTGTGCCTTTTTATTGGGAAGTTAAGATCATTTATATTCAGTGTGATTATTGAGAGATGATTTTTGATTCCTAACATTTTGAGTTTTGACTTCTGTTTTTGGTGGTGTTTATTCTTCTTTGCTTAGTTGTTTGCTTCCTGGAAATTATTGTTTCTCTGGTTCTGACATTTACTTGTTAGTTCTTCTTTGTAGTTAATCTCTTTGAGTATTTTCTCTAGTGCTGGTTTGGAAGACATAAAGTCTTTCAGTTTCTGTTTGTCATGGAAAGTTTTTATTTCCCCATCAATTTTGAGAGAGAGTTTTGCTGGGTAGGAGAATCTTGGCTGCAAGTTATTTTCTTTCAGAGTTTGGAATATGTTACTCTAGCCCCTCCTGGCTTTCATGACTTGGTTTGGGAGGTCTGGAGTGATTCTAATCGGTTTGCCTCTAAATGTCACTTGGCCTTTTATTTTGTTGCCTTTAGAATTCTCTCCTTAGCCTGTACATTAGTCAACTTGATTATTATGTGGCGTGGTGAACCTCTTCTTTGGTCTTTTCTAGAGGGGGTTCTATATGTTTCCTGTGCCTGTGTGTCAACTTCTCTATGTTTGGAAAATTCTCTGATATTACTTCTTTGAAAAGATTGTTTATTCCATAAGTTTCAACTTCTAATCCCTCTTCTATGCCTATTATTCTTAGGTTAGCTCTTTCAAAATTGGCCCAGATCTCATCAATGTCCAAATCATACTGTCGAATTTTTTTTTTCTAAATTATGTACTATAGATTCATTTTTGGAATGGTCATCTTTTAAGAGTGATATTCTATTTCCCATGTGGTCTAATCTACTGTTTATAGTTTGTATTGATGCTTTCACTTCAATTATTGCATCTTTCACATCCTTCATTTCCTTCAAGGCTTCTCTTTGATTCCTGTTCAGGGTGTCAGATTCTTTGTTTATTTGTTCCTTTATTTCTTTCCAGTTCTTTCTGCATTCTTTCTGGAATTTTTGTATGGTTTCTACTATTAAAGATCTGAATTGTTCTTCTGGTAATCTCTGCCATTCAGTGTTGTTGAGTTCTGTTATTGCAGGGTTGTGGTGGCTCATTGTTTCTGTGCTATTTTTCCTTCTCATGGTTTCCCTGTTCTTAAATTTATATTTTTGCTGCTCTTGCAAGTTTTCTCATCCAATCTCTACAGTGGGGGTTTAGAGGTGTCCACTGGTGTATACAAGGAGAGATTGTGTTCAGTGGTAATGATTGGGTGAGAAGTCACAGTGATGAATGCAAGAATAGGGTAATGTAGAGGGTATGGTCCAGTGAATAAGAGCTTGAGTGTGTTTAGGTGATATATGGTAAGGATTAGAGATAGTAGATATGTCGGAGGTTTCTGGTAGTCAATGTAGAATTTCAGGTGTGGTAGTATGAGATGGTCTTGATATGAGACAGGGAAAGAAGGAAAAAGAAAAGAGAAAAGAAAAAGTGTTGAGGAGAAGAATATAGATGAGAGAGAGGTAGGGAAGCTTGTAAAAGGGATAAGGATGAGAGTCAACAAACCGAGAAAAAAAACAACAAAACAACCAATCATCCAAACCAACACAGACAAATCAAGGCAATACAAAACAAAAAACAGAGTAAAAACAAATAAAACAGAGCACACACATAAAAACAAAACAAACAAATAAAACAACAACAACAACAACAAAAAACCCCTGCTAGTTTGTAAGTACAAAGCTGATTTGTCCTCTGCAGCCATTTTGGATCTGCATGGATATTTTCAGGTTTAAATATCTGCTCACTCTATTATATATTCTACCGTGTCTCTGGCATTCTTATTTGCTCTCTCTGTCAGTGCAGGCTGGAAGTTCCACTGATGCCTCTCCCGCTGCAAACTTGTGTCTCTGAGCTCTCTGAACGTCCTCTCTGCATCTCTCTCTCTGCCTTTGCTGGTGGTGGGAGTACAGTCTAAATGTCTGGCATTTTCCAATGTGCCTGGAAGGTGTCTATGCCCTGTATGCACTGGGTTCTTCCCCCACGTCTGTTCCAATCTAATTGCTAGAAGGGTGGGTGACTGAGTCTGTCCTTTGTATAGGGGCCCCCGCACCTGAGGGGTGCAATTTTACTTACAAATCCCTGCTGCTCTAGCTCCAGTGGGAGGGGTAATCTGGGCTATCTTCAGTGCAGGCTTAAGATGGTTGTTCCAGGTCTTCTTGATCGCTGTTGATCCTGTGAGGATATGCTCCTGATTATGGTGTGCAGTTCTGTAGTTGCTTACTCTACTTCTGGTTGCTGGGTGCACAGGAGGTGGTTGACAGGAGGTTGGAGGCCGGCAAAATGGCAGCCACTGGTTCGTGGTGAGCACAGGCTCCTTTATTCTCCCTGGGTTCTGTTCAGCTGCTTTTGTTGTTTTGTTCACTTTTTTGCTGCTTTGCTTTTCTTTCTTTCCATCAAGAAGCTGCTTTTATGGCAGATTTGATTCGAGCTCACAGTGCCTAAGGATAGGTGTTTCACTCAGATGCCATCTTGGGCTCCTTCCCAGGCTCTGAAAACATTTCAATAAACTTTTGGCACAATTCTTATGGATTTCCTTGAAATCTTGAAGGTTTGTCATTAGTTTTAATAGACCAAGAAGAGTACTCAAAGACAGAGTCATGAGCAGTTAAGCCACTTGTATAGGGCATGTCACACTGAGCTACTTTCATTGGCATTTAGATTTCAATCTTTTAATTGCAGACAAACATTTTAATTTAGTCACAAACTAAAGTACCTTCTATAAATTAAATATATGCAAATAATATGGATACAGAGGAATAGAACATAGAACTATTATAGTAAATATTGAGAAAATGCTTTTTTTAATTTTGTTGTAATATCTAGAATCAATAAATAAGTAAATAACTAATATAAAATGATTTTAATTTTAGATATTTTTGTTGTACTTATATATGAAAAGAAGATATATGTTCAAAAAAAATGTATGTATGTTTGTCTAGGACCATATTGATAAATATTCACATATACATTTATATGCACATATATACATATACATGCATATATGTGTGTGTGTGTGTGCTTGATGTATTTAATTTTCTGATTGCAATTCTAAGCCATGTAATTGCATTGTTTTATCCCAGTATTATGTCTTCCCTTCTGAGCCTCTGACTTTCTTCCTTGAATCATTAATCATTAACTACTAGAAGAGAAGACCAAATCAGGTAGGGACCAGGCATCATTAGTACAAGGGCTCCTGCCATCTCAATGAATGGGGACACTTGCTGACTGCTGTGGTAGACATGCTGTGTCCTGCTGCACCACAACCCCAGCCTCATCTCTAGCTCTCTTACATCCAAGCCCTGATAATTCTGAAGTCATCATCAGGGATGATTATGTTAATCTATATTTACCAGTAAATCCTAAATATAACAATGTCTAACACAACATAGGAAGACATTTTTCTTGCATTGGAGAAAACTGGGAGTAACCACTTTTGCAAATTTGGGGCATCTGTGATGGCTTGACAGTCTTCAGGGATGCTAGTTTATCACTATGATATCACATGGTTGTGGCTTTTTTTTCTCCTAATCTAGTCCAAGGTAATTGCTAGTGTTCTAGTTGTACCAACATATCACAAGAAGAGAGGGAAAAAATTCTTCTATTTTAAGGAGATTTCTAGAAATGAAATTCAAAGCATGTATTTGGACCTCAATAGCCAGAATGTAGTCTCAGAAATCACAGCAGAATGAATTGTTTGTACCATTATTAACAATGACTATTATTATTTTTTTTACATCTTAAATTTTGGTTTATTCTTATTTACCTCTAATACCACTGAAGGCACAAACATGTCATGTGAAAATTTTTGGCATGAGGAGCAGAATTGTCTGAAAGTTACCCTGAGGACACATCCTGGGATACCCAGCAAGACAGCTTGGATAAATGATTTCTCTTCTCCCATCAGGAGGCAGCTCTTTTCCCATCCCAACAACCTGCGGAAGAGTTACTATCTCCCAAGGTCCCTATAGTCCCTGCTACTAGGCAGTTAGGACCTAACACCAGATTTCAGGTCTCATAGGTGTCTATCATCCTCTAGAAAAGCCATTTCTTGGGCTCTAAGAGGGGAGAAAACAGTCAAATTCCTTCTATAGGAATCTAAATCCTCACAGTATGTCTTGCAAAGTACCAAAGAGATAAATACAAAAGCTTCTCTGGTGTGACTACGACTTGTTCCTTTGAAAACTCTTTGAAATTTAATGTGCATTATCAGATATTAACAGAAGGTATGACCTTTAAGAGGTAGCTAGGACTCTGCTCTCATGAAGGAATAAATACATTCATGTGACCATTGGGTTAATGAGTTATCTTGAAAGTGGGTCTACTATAAAAGCCATTTTGATTAGGTCTCTTACATGATCCCTGTCTCTTACCATGCCATACCAAGACTGTACAAGCAAGGTCATCACTATATTCAGGTCTTTAACCTTGGATGAAACTCAGGAGCAAAATATACCTCTTTTCTTCACAACTATGCAGTTTGTGGTATTGTGTTATTGGCAACAGCAAATGCTCTATGATGCAAGCTAAGGGTCAACAACAGAAGAGACAACACAGCCTTCCCAGTCTTCCCATCATCTATAGAAAAAGACTTGGTCCAGGTCTCTCTGCTATCCATGAAGTGAAGATGTGCCTTGTAGGGGAGACAGTTTCACTTTTCCTTTTGGAGAGGAAAATATTGTTTGTGAAAATACCTGGGTGCCTTGAAGTTACCTTAAAAGCCTGGTTTAGGTACAACCTTTAAGAGGTGGCTAGGCTCTGCTCTCATGGTCCTGATAAAGCAGAAGAAAATCTCTGAGTTCCAGCTGGCTTGCTGTCCAGGCAACCCAGTTAGTCCCTGATACCATTTGGCATGTTTCTGCTTGTGCTACTACAGCTTTGATCTACAGAGTGTCACAAAGATTGGGCTATATTGTAGACAGTAAAGTTGTCTGGAGACCTAATGAATAGAGGACTGCTAATGTCACACCTGAAGCAACATTGAGCATTGTCAATTCCAGTATTGACACTGGAATTACTTGCTTCTTTATTTAAGGAAACCAAAAGTCACCTTTCTTTAGATCTGCTGACCCTGCCATGTGTATTTTCTCATGGAGTCAACAACCCTTTCTGTGACTCTACCCAGGTTAATTCAGAGCAAGCTCCACTGGAATAATGGCTTAGAGCCCTTGATCACAGGAGCAATTGCTCTTCAGGTTGGAAACTTGTTCCAAGCTTCTCTTTTTAGATTATTACAGTTTCAGTCTAATGTCAATCACCTACTTAGAATAGTGTACCTTAATTTTAAAAGAAAAATATTCATTCTAAATACATTTTTTTATCAAGGACTAGGGTGATTAGTAGCCCTTTGCAGCTGGTATGAAGAGCAGCAAGGCTGGGTCAGACAGTGCTGAGATTCCTGTGATGGGCCAGGATGAAAGGATGCCTTCAGATTTAGAATATTAAGAAATTCCATATCACCTTGGGCGATATGAAGTCACTGGAAGCCAATTACGGTTTGACCATCACACAATAAATGATAAATATGAACTGGGACATAGTTTTTTAGATAAAGGAGGGGAATTAAAAAATATTGTATATTCTATTATACTCTATTGTTCCCAGTACCATAGTCAGTTATTAGACATCTTATACAGGCTATTTCTTTTATTGAATAACACTTACAGATAGTTCAGTGCTAGAGTGATTTGATACTCTAGTAATAGATTATTAGGTTGAGCTTTGGATAATGTACATTAAAAGTTGCATCAAGGAGTTATTTTACCATACATAGACTTTTTCAGTGCTAGGCAGAATTCAATGCAAACCATGAAGTTACACTAAAAGATTTTTGATAAGAATAGATTCACTTTTTTACTGTATTTTCTCTTAATTCTTTTTTCCCCCACAGTGAAAGTATAAGGTTCACTTTAAATTCAACCATAGCTGTTAAGTGTGTGCATTCTATGATGACAGACTTACAAAATTAATTCACACTGTTGACAGCCTTATATGTCCATCATAAAATAACAAAAACAAAACAAAAATAAAAAGATCAGGATGAAATTCAGCCATTCTATTGACAAGGACAGTAGGGAAATGGAACAAAATTAGTATATTTAAAGAACAACCTCTAAGACCATAATCATATGGTTTCTCTCAAATGCTATGGTAATGGACCACAGAAAACTGTAAACAAGGCGCATCACTTAAAAAGTGTACACCATCAACCTTATCATTCTCAGCAGTAAAAGTAAAAGCAATTAATTTCAGCTTTTCAAAAAAATGAAGGTAGTCAATAGAAAACATGAGTCTAGTGACATGCATTATTATAAAGTTTTCAAAAGTGCTTCCTTTGAAGAACTGATAAAAAATTTGTTATTCTTAAAAATATGGGAATACACATGGTTGATGGGAGAATATTGGAATTGTTGAAAATAATATAAAGAACAATCATAAAAACAAATCTAGATAATAGTAAAAATTAGTAGAAATATTCATATTGGTTTAACAGAAATCAAATAAACTACTTAAAATGTTTAATATATAGCTCAATTTTTAAAGAAGTGCCTAGATTAAGAAAAATGTTAATTGCTTATGCCAAAGTCTTCTAATATTTATCTTCTAATTTAATTAGACAAAAACGAGAAGCACTCTAAAATAGACTCGCCCTCAGGATGAAGGGTCAATTATGTTGATAACAGTTTAACTGGAACTTTGGTCTTTTATTGCTAAACAGTTTCACAGCTAACAACAATTATAGTTTGGAAATCTTTCGATGTTTTTAAATACTTTTATTGGTGCATTATAGTCTCACATCATAATTTAGTTCACAGTGATTGCGATATATATGCACACAGCACTTGGTGGGCTTTCCTCTAGCTCCCTCTTCATTCTCCCCTTCCCCACACAGGATTGGCATTGATATACTACATATATACATCTGTATACATACATTGGTATACACATTGAAACTGATATATGTATATTCATTGAGAAAATTACTTGTAAATACTTAAATATCTAGTTATAAAAGACTCTTCATTCTTCTAGTGTTATGGGTTCAGTGATCACATTTTGTCACAAAGTAAAAAACGTTAAGATTTCTTTCCATATCATTATTTTTAATACCTAAAAGAATGTTGTTTACATTTCACAAACAAGATTCACTTCATAAGGTGTCATTTCAAATTCTCATTTTCTTTCTAGAAGTCCATACAAGAAAATATTCCTGGAAATATTACCAACATTGATCAGCATTCTAGATTTCCATAATTCTTTTTAAAAGTTAGTGAGTAAATCAAATGTGTTTATGTAATTTCATATGACAAAGAAACCAAATTGTTTTGTTATCTTTAAAAATGACTTTGTACTGTGCACTATGATGCTAGAATAAATAATTAGGATAAGGTATTAGAATAATAATTACGTAGTATAATTAAAATTTGGAAAATCAAAAACTAAGAGTTTGGAAGAGAAAAACTAGTGCAACTGGTTTATAAATAGTTTTTTGAAGATATAGACAAGTAAAATAATTAAAATAAACTCTAATTATAGTTTCTTATTTAAAAATGTTTATTTATAAGTTATATATCAATAATGTTTTCATGGCATCATGACTTTGAAAGATTACATAGTTACTTTTAATTTGCCTAATTAATTTTAGGCAAAATTACATTTGCAATTTTTTGGAAATGGCACTACCTATGTTTACTTATGATTATAGATAGATATATGGGAAAATATCAGAGCACAATTCCTATTCCCATCTTTCAAAGAAAAATTTTTAACAGATAAGATAAATTACAAATAGATATGTTATACTCATTTGACATGCATTTGTTTATACTTCCAATAGTTTTTTTTTAATTTTTAAGCCAGTGTCTCTTTACAGAAGATTATTCATAAAACAGCTTAGAATAGAAAAATTAAATCTTACCTGAGAATAAAGATTTGTGACAAGTAGAAAGTAAAAAGTACAAATAAAAAGATAATTCTCAAAGTAAGACGTTAAGAATGATGTTCCTTGGAGATCTGACCAGGAACTTGTATCCTTAATATGCATATTAATAACAATGTTCAATAATTTCTCTTAGTAAATAACTATAACATTTAATTTTCCTAAGGAAATGAGCCATTGTGGGGAATTGTAAGAAAATATAATAAGCTAGTGATTGAAGAACATAAAGGTAGATGAAGTTTAATGCAAAGTGCAATATATTACAAAGCTAAAAAATAACTTACACTACTTGTATATCCTGATAGATTCAGTCACCTCTCAAGATATGATTTTGGGCAACATAATGAAATAAGAGCCCTCAACTCTGATTGAATCAGCACTAGGACATGTGGAAGCATAGCTAAAAAGTACAAGATCAAATAGACAGTGATTTAACATGGCTTCTGTTGTAGTGGTGCCACCGTTATAGAAAATGAGGTCAATTTAATAGCTTCATAATGTGGAAAAGATACAAAAAAGGAAAGTAAATTAATAAAATAATTTAGAAATCTGTTAAAAGGCAAACAATTAGCACAGATTCAAGCTTGGTCTGTCTCTTTTTTTCTCTCTCTTTAAAGCAATGCCTAGTTAAAAATATATATAAAAATTAAAAAATAATATATATATATATATATATAATATTCTTAACTGTGGATGCTAGTTTATAAATGAAGAGAATATTTGGGGAAAAGAAGCCATACAAAACATGGACATTTGCAAATGTTAAACAGAATAATGGAAAGTTTTAGTGGCTTTTGAAGACCACTAAACAATTGAACAACTAGGCTGGGAAGGAATTTGGGCCTCCTCCCTTCCACACAACACTGAAAATCACCAAAGGCTTTTTGTACCCTTTCCATTGAGAAAGTTACTGTCAGGAAAGCTCATCAGATGTTCCTGCTCATAGTCTTAGAAAGTCAATTTGTAAAGTGTTCTTTTAAATACTAACTTGACTTTTATCATTAGATATTTTTAATAAAATTATTAAATTTTATTAAAAATATCTAAGTAGAAATGTGTACTAAAATATTGTTATATATTTTTGTTATAAAAATGTTTACAGATACTAAGTAGTCATAATATAGAATATAAAGACACAAATTTCTAGATAGATAGGTTACAATATTGAAGGATCTCTTAACTGATAGATTAGATCTTAAAACTAACAACAGACTCCTCCAAAAAAGAACTTGTTTTCAGGCTATTTAGAAAGTATTAATTGCCAGATGTCATGGCTCAAACTTGTAATCCCAGTACTTGGGAGGCTGAGACAGCAGGATTGCAGGTTTCTGGCCAGCCTCAGCTACTTAGTGAGACCCTGTTTCAAAATTTAAAGAAATAAAAAATAAAGCTGAGAGTGTAGCTTGGAGGTAGAATGCACCTGGGTTTAATCCACAATACCACACACCCAAAAATTATATTACTTTAAAAATAACTGTTTTGTTAGCTTTTTACTTAAAATTAAATGATAAAGATGGGCCAGTGCTGCATCTCAATGACAAAAGGCATCTGGAAACCTAAAAGACCACCAAGACAAGCAATTTCCAGCTAATATCCAAAAATAAAACTTCACATTTTTGACAGATTTTACTATGCAATCTCCTAGACCCTTCTGGAACATTCTAGAATGAATGTTATTCATTCAGTCAGACAGCCATTAAAAAAAAAAAAAAAATTCGTACCTATCATACTAAGGCAGCATACGGCACAGCAAACAACACCAACAAAACTATGTTTCTGACCCTCAACTTAGACAAGTTAAGAAGAAACATTAACAAACAAGTCACTTTCTGAAGCCTCAGCCCTTGTCCATTTATGAGAGTTCCCTTAATCTGGGGAGACTGAAGTTCCACTTTACTAAAGCTTTATTGTAATGTTTCAACATTAATCATATTTTGATCAAATTACTTTTCTTTTTTTTTCAGTTCAATAATTCAGTTTTCCTTTTTTCTTTACCTTTCCATAGCACTTTGCCAACCACACATTTTTCATGTTAGTTTTAGTGAAAATTGAGCCATGATGGAAAAACTCTGAGTGGCAATTTGTAATGCAACTGAGGTGCTATAGGAATAGAGACAATGTGAAGACACAAGAAATTACCTAAATTAACAAATTAGTGATGAAAGTTCAATAACTTGAGAAAAGTCAAATGATGTTTAATAACCAATATTTACATAGAGCTGGACAAACAGAATCCAATCACATTATTAACACTTAGGTGAGAATTTGACACTGTCACAAAGACCTCAAGAAAAAGGTCCAGAAAAAGTGCTGGTCTCTGTGGGCACAATATATATACCTTTGGAGAAGTTCTTTGTTCTAGTCAGCTTTTCATCACTTTGACCAAAATACCTGACAAACACAACTGAGAGGGGGAAAGGCTTATTTGGATCACAGTTTTAGAGATTCAGTCCATACTTGGCTGGTTCCAAGGCAGAAAACATGGGAGCAGGATGTGTGGTAGAGAAAAGAGACAGACAGACAGACAGACAGACACACACACACACACACACACACACACACACACACACACACACACAAGGAAAGAGAGAGGATGGATCTAGATACATATATAATCCTCAAAGAGGTCCACTGTGTCTCACCTTCTTTATCCCTGTCCCACCTCTAAACCTTCCTGCATTGGGTACCACAGCTTTCAACACAAACTTTTAGAGGGACATGCTAAACCCAAACCATATCAGTCTTTATATCAACTATGCACTAATTTCCCATATTTAGTTGAGTCAAATATTTAAAGCATGGATGCTTGATAATTCTGACATTCAACACACTGTGCTACATACACTGCAATCTATCAGGGCAAGCATTGTTATTTTTATGTAACAGGAGGTCAACTGTTATGTGAAAGAAACTACTTGCTCAAGATCAAACCTAGAGCTAAACCCAAGCCTTCAGATTAAATGCTTTCCAAAGCAAACTCCAACCTGTCCAAGACCTTTTCAAGGAAATCCTGTATGGTTTGGCACTTATAAACAGACCTCAGCTCAAATTAATCATAAATTTGATATAATCTCACATGGCAGGATGGCATATAACAATACAATGGTGTAATCCATAAAAGCCACAGTCAGGTAGACAGCTTAGGTGACTTAATTTCCATGTGCTATATTTAGGCCCAAATCAAGCTCTAGGTGATTGTTGTATCTTCACAAGTTAATCATGCCCCAGTGATGGCCAAGGAAATTTGATGATACGATTTAAGACTTAAAGTTCAATATTCCTTTCAAATATGCGTTTCTTTCACTGGTAATTAAAATAATTTTGATCGAAAATTCTAAATGTTTTGTTTTAAGTAACGTAAAGAAAATAGATCCAGAGTAGGAAATACAGACTTCCTAAAGCAACACATTTTTAAATGATTCCGATTGTATGGTGAGCAATCTTAAAATTACAAGCATTATTAAACACTTTGTGTTCACCTGTGTGCTGTCATTTTCTTGATGGAAAGTATGAATAAATTTTACTTTTTAACAAGACTACACAGGCAAAGGAAAGATTGAAAGATATTTTTAATAAGCAATTTAAGTTTTAATTCTCTTTTGCTAATGTTTAAGCAATGTAAAGAATGAGATTTTAAAGGATTTTAGCTGTCATCTATTCTCTGGGATAAAACTACAGATTAAGCATGTGCAGCAGATACATGGAGTAATTTTAGGGTGATGATTTTTTTAAATAGGTAATGTGTTTCAGTTTTTAACTCCTCTTGGAAAATAGTATACTCCTATATTTAAGTCTTTTGAAACTGGTTTCTATGTATACCCAGTATACCGAAACTCAACTTCATATGACTAAAAAAAAGTTGTTTCACACAATCAGATCATTGTTGCACTGTCGATTTTGAATTACAAAACTGGCTTCGTTTCTTTTTTTCCCTTCAAAGCTAGTCTTCATCCTAGCTCTCCTATTTTTTGGATAACGGTTCTAACCTTTTCCCCCTCACAAACAAAAAACTTCTCTGCTCTATATCTCAACCATACCCCTCAACCTTATCACATTAACCAAACACCAATTTGTTTCTGTCTAGCCCTTCCTGGAATCTGTCCCTATCTCCCCATCCCTGATCCATCTGCCGCTGTTTAGTCATTTGTTGTCAATTTCCTGGACTATTCTAATCTTGTTTCCTTACCTTTGATATCTTCTTAAAATCCATCATTTGGACTGCTGCCACAATTGATTCACTGAATTGCTACCCAGTTATGAAGAGTGGTGCGGGCCTGTAATCTCGGCTCAAAATAAATAAATAAATTAAAAAGACTGGAGATGTAGTTCTGTGATAGAGTGCCCTGGGTTAAATTTTCAGAACTGGAAAGAAAGAAAAGAAAGGAGAGGAGAGGGGAGAGGAGGGGAAGGAAAATGAAAGAGAAAATAAATCTTTAAATGAAAAACATTTTTTAAAAAAACTTCCCTTTTTTGTGGCATTAAGGGCATTCAAATCACCCTTTCAAACCCCTGAGTTGCACTATCTGATGTCTCCTCATTCTAGTTGTGTGACTCTGGGCCAGTCACAGACCATCTCTGTTTCTCCTTTGCCTCATTCGCTATGGTATCATTCTCAGGAAACTTTTTTTGTCTTCCTTAAGCTATAAAGGGTCTAGGAAAATGTTGCAGAAAGCTGGGGAAATGTGTCTATACACAGGAACGTGTGACTTTGTGACTTGTCCTTGTGAGTTGTTTTGCTTGTTGCCCCATGATTCTATAAATTACAAAGAGTCCAGGGCCACAGCTATTTGTCTTTTTAAGGGTGTTCTCTATACAAAGTAGATTCTTAAACTTTGGGAGAGAAAGTAGACATCTTAAACTTTGGGATGTGACAAAGTTGTGCCCAACTGTTTGAAGGTAAAATGGCTTGTATAGATGGAATAAACATCAGTCATTTCTTTAAGCTGACTTTTTAAAATTTGCATGCAATACAATTTCTTTAACTTAACATACAACACACCAATTTTAAGTTTACAATTTGATGAGTTTTGACAAATTATGTACTCATGTAACCACCATCTCAATTAAAATACAGAATATTGCCATTACCCCCACATTTTTACAGTCAGTTCCCAGTCAATCCTATCCTCTGCCAACCATTGATCAACTTTTTGTTATTCTATTTTGCCAGCTGATTGATTTTCCATTTTCTTTTTAATTTTTTTATTGTAGTAATTCGTGCAATATAGCATACATCTTTGTTAAGTACGAGTTGTTAACAACATATTTGCACACAGTTCTCATTTGACCCTTTCCCCAATTCCCACCCCACTCCCCTCCCCTTCCCTCCCCCTCAGGTTCACTTCGGTGAAAATCTCAACTAAGAGAGCAAACAACCCAATCAAAAAATGGGCAAAGGACCTAAATAGACACTTCACAAAAGAAGAAATACAAATGGCCAATAAATGTATGAGGAAATGTTCCACATCATTGGCAATCAGGGAGATGCAAATCAAAACTACCCTAAGATTTCACCTAACTCCAGTCAGAATGGCAATCATAAAAA
>PVLC010040744.1:0-13703 GCA_004027655.1 Graphiurus murinus
GATGTCATGGCATTATAAACCAATTTATTTTAATTAATTTGAAAATTTTGTGAAATGGTTGAATTTGTAGGAAAATATGTTATCAAAATGACTAAAGCACAAATATAAAACTGCAATAATTCTGTAACTTTTAAAGAATTAAAGAGCAATTATAAATCTTCCCACTGAATAAAGCTTTAGTTCCAGATGGCTCACCACTGGGTTTCAGAAAGCGTTTAAAGCATATATATTATTAGTCTTTCACAAATTCTCACAGAGAATAGCAAGAATTAAAGGAAACATCCCAGAATGAGTTTTAAGATGCCAATGTGATCTTGATATCAAAAGTTGGTAAGGGTACAAGGAGGAAACAGAATTCCAGGTCATTCTTAGTCATGGATATTGATGTAGAACTGCTAAACAAAATATCAGGTGGCCTCTTGCAACTTACAAAAAAGAGAGTAAGTTATGACTCGAGTGAGTTTCCCTGGAATGTAAAGTTGACTTAACATTTCAAAATCAAGCAATATACTTCATCCTTTTAATAGAATTAAAGGATAAAAATTATAAGATCATCTGCATAGACACAAGCATTTTAAAATAAAATCTGACATGCATTTTAATTTTAGAAAAAAAAAACACAAACTAGGAATAGAAAACACACACACATACAAAACTTTCTTAATTTAAAATGCATCTATAAAAAGCCTACAGCAAACACCATATTTAGGAGTGAAATGTAAAAACTTTCCCTTAGAGATCAGAGAATGACAGGAGTTTTGCTGTCTCTATTTCCGTCCATGCATAGTAGAGTAGGGTAAGAAAAATAAGAGGTAATGGAAAGGGAGACATAAAAAAAGTTACCAGGCTATTATATGATTATAGATGAAAAAACCTTAGAAGAACCTACAGATAAGTTATTCCAGCTAATAAGTAAGCTCATCAGGAGAGCAGAAGAGCATATGTTTAGTCAGTTTAGGAGGTTGGAAGAGAACGCCATCGGCTGTGTGGCTTAATCTATGATCATTTATTTCCCATATTTCTGGAGGTGGGAAGTCCAAGATCAAAGAGCTGGTATATGTGGTTCTTAGTGAGCGCTTGCTTCCGGACTTGGAAACAGCACTCTTTTCCTACGTGTCACATGGCCCTTCTTAGCTGTCTTTTTCTCTCACTTCCTCTTCCTCTAAGGACACTCATCCCAACACTAGGAACCCACCCTCATGATGTAATATTAACCTAATGACCTCCCACAGACTTCCAATACCATCACCTTGAGAAGTAGGGTTTCAATACATCAATTCTTGTTCAGTCAGTCTATAACAACATATAAATATAGAAATATACACTCAAAATATTCATAAATAACTTTCTTTTTTTTTGCTTAAAAACAACAAATAATTAGAAAATTAAAAAGTAAAAACGCCTTAAAGTTCACCTAACGAAATATTTCCAAAGCCTCCACACAGAAGACTGTAACACTTTATGGAGAGTAATAATTAAAGAAGACCTAGGTGAGTAGAGGGACATATCAAGTATGTGACTGGGATAGCCCAATGTCCTAAATATGTCAATTGCTTCCAAACTGATCCTGAGTTTTATTTATCGAACCCCAAAGCAGGGGCTGACTTCACATTCCTTCTTCTAAATGTTTTATATCCTGTATTATCGGAAAAATAGAAACCGTTGGAAAGGAGACTGATAGAATGATCAACATCCAAAGCTGGTTATGACCTTGGAATCACATTGATGGTACCTTGGGCCCTTGAGCTTTTCTGTGGCTGGTGTTACTACATCACATTCCAACCACGGCCGTCATCACTGATGGTATTATTTTCTAAATAGCCCGTTAATGTGGAAGAGCTAGGGAGTATTTCATCCCCATTGTAAATCATAGTGGGGAAATAAAACGTGAATATTTAGTGTTTAACCACTTAGTCATGATATGTAGCTAGAAACTAGACATCTTGAATTTCAGATTATTAATTTCATATCTTATTTTTAGGTTTGCCATCCTAACATAAATTCTTTTTTTTTTCGTGGTACTGGGGATTGAACTCAGGGGCATTCTACCTCTGAGCTACACCCCCAGCCCTATTTTTTATTCTTTATTTTGAAACAGGGTCTCACTAAGTGGCAGAGGTCCTCACTAGTAGCTGAGGCTGGCCAAGAACCCGGATCCTCCAGCTTCAGCCTCCCAAATGCTGGGATTACAAGCATGCACCACCACGCCCTGCTCTAACGTAAATTCTTAATTAAGGATCTTAATTTATATCTATATAAGCCATGGGCAAGACTATTACTCGGTAGGCTAGAGGAATGTGTGCTTTGGAGAAGGCTATTTGATCATTTCATTTGCCTTGTTAATAACTCTTGTCTGCTGTCATCTGTTAAAAACACAAAGGATTGCACTAGGTCGGGCAGTAAACACTGTGCTCTTGGTACATGGAAAACCTGACGCTGAATGCTGTGGATGAAGATGAAGAGGAGATGACTCTCACTCTTTCACGGAATCTACAGTCCAAGCAAGAAACCACCAAATGCAGATGCAACTAGCTTTCAGAGTAGACTCTGATCTTTTTAAATCCCTATTTGAAAAGAAATAGCCAACCGACATATCTTCACCCATATAAATAGAGATGCCCAGCAATCGGTCGTGGAGACCTGGAGAAAGTGTCTGGAAAGTAAGGAGGTAGCGAATCCTGCATTCAGAGACATGCAGTGGCCAGGCCTGAATGCTAGAATCCTTTAATTCTACTAACTCTGTTAGGGGATGTTGTCTTTAATGATCGCTTGCATGTGACACCTTCATTTGCATAGTGCAAATAAATGAACTTAGTCGGCAGGGACGAGTTATTGCCACTAATGCCACCTGAAACTGGTGTAATCCAATATTTCAAATCACTGTTTGCAATACCCTGACAGGTGCTGCCACGCGCTCACACCTCTTCGTGTTATGGCGCTCTGATAGACTAAAATGATGTCACATTAATGTGATGCGAGATGACAGAGAGCTGAGAATGTAATACACGGGTCCCTCAATCTGGGTGATAAAAAATGAGTGCTGATAGGAACTGCCAAGAGGTAGACAGAGGGGAGGTGCAGGTACTCCCGCTTGGAGATGTCTTCAGCTCTCATCCTGGAGTTCAAGTGCAGAGTGAGGCAGCTGGGGCAGGAAAGGGCGAGGCCTGCAACACAGAGATGGGTCCACCAAGGAGTGTGTGTTCTCCAGGGGTCATTGGAATGGGGTCATTTGTGGCCAAACAATGGAGACTCAGTAGGTCTGAAAACTAGGATTTGTTTATTTATTTTTAATAATCTCTGGTTACTTTACTTTCCTGGGTCTCTGCTTCCTTGTTCAAATAAGAAGGGGTTTTGATATGAATAAATCAGTGTGTAAACAGCCAGTCAGCTAAGGGAGGAGTGAAGGAGCAGGGAGGTAATAAGAGGGGCGGCTTGAGCGGGAGCCGAACTGGAGCCCCAATTATCCCATTAAGTCCCATCCTGTGCATCTTAGTGAGACCCTGTTTCAGAATAAAGGATAAAAAATAGGACTGAGGGTGCAGCTTGGAGGTAGAATGCTCCTGGGTTCAATCCCCATTACTGCAAAAAAAAAAAAAAAAAAGACAGACTTGTTGTTCTCAATGTGGGCGTAAAAGTTTTATTGACTTTGCTATTTATGATGGTGATCCCTACATTACTGTGCTATTGCAGAGGTACAGAAGAGGTGATACGTGGTGTGTGTGTGTGTGTGTGTGTGTGTGTGTGTGTGTTGCTTGGGATTGAATCCAGGGCATTCTACCTCTGAGCTACACCTCTGGTCTTATTTATTTATTTACTTATTTTTTTAATTTGCAAACAGGGTTTCACTAAATTGCTGAGAGCCTTGCTAAGTTGCTGAGGCTGGTTTGAACCTGTGGTCCTCCTGCCTCAGCCTCCTGAATACCAGGATGACAGGTGTACGAAACTTCCTCTCTCATCTCATTAGTCAGTACTGGGCTTTATGGCCACTTTACTTGCAAATAGATGTAGGAAAATGACATATTTTGGTTACATCCTATGGAATGAAACAAATTCGTTCCATTCCTTAAGGAATCCTGTAAGAAAGAAAAATAGGATCAGTACTGGATAGGCAGCGTGTAAGTCTAACACAATTACAATGAACTAAATATGCATTATATTGTGTCTTCCTGTAGATTCTGCAAAGAAAGGCCTATTGTCTCCATTTTACACAAGAAAAACCCACCAGGATAGGCCGAGTAACTTTTCCTAAGAAATAACCACTAGAAGGCAGCCCAGGTGTAGTACTAAATCTTAATCTGGTGAGAGGTTGCTAGTTTTGCTTTTTTCTACCTTTTTACTCTGGAAGCCATTAGGAAGCTATATAATTCCACGTAGCATTACCTTTAAAGACAAATGGTACAGAGGAAAAGGAAAACAATAATCAAATACTCAAATAATAATCAAATAGTATTTCAGAGAAGGAAAGCTCAGTGGGGGACAGGAGTAATATAGGAAACAGCGAACATGAGCTCTCAAGTGGCTGGCCATATTTAGTGACATAGATGTTCATCAAGATGCGGCACTAAGTTACTCCTTGTTCCGACACCCCAAGGGCTTTACTCATCGACGCATATTGAAGATGCCATTCACGTGATTTCAGGCTACTCTAACCAACTGTGACTTGGTGTGACCTCACTTGCTTCATGCGACACCATTCAGCATGATAATTTGGTTGAGTTTTCTGAATATCAGAGACAGAGCTACACTGAAAGCTGAGGTTGTTGTCTCATTATAGGTCCATCGCCAGCCTGCAATGTGACATAAAATGGGTTTACGCCATTACCCCCACTGTGATGTTAATGTCTTCTGGAGAATTGGCATGTGCACGTTTTCCAAGAAGTACAGACTTTACAAACAAAAACAAACAAACAAATCTCAACACACTGTGTCATCAACATAATGGAATTATGTTGGAAATATTGTTTGCCTTATAGACATTCTTTAAAAAAAGTTTGCTGAATCGAATTGAAGGAGGGAAAAAACTTGTGGGTATTAACAACTATCATCCATATACAGATTCAGATTTAGAGAGGCAAAATAATACCTGGTATTAATGTCAATATAATGCTTAAAGATTATGGGATTTATGGCTTCTATAAAAAATGGCATTTATTCTGAAATATCATGTGTTTCATGACAATCTTTGTTTTCTCATTAATAGTACTAGAAAAGCAAATATGTATTTTTTTCTATTCAAACTTAATTTTTCTTTTCAATTGAGAAAGTTTAAATGACAGTGTTATTGAAAGACTGATAAATCTCCAGGTTAAAAAGAGATATTAATAATTTTATGATATACAAAAAATACTAAGGCATTTTGGTCAGAAAAAGCATTTATTTTTGAGAAATTTCTGCAGATTCATTTAAGTTGAAAGTCAACTTACACATTTTTGTTAGAAAAGAGGAAATGTATAGTAAGGCTACCTATCTCAATTTAACATGTTTCTCTTATGATGGTCTGTTGCATGTCTCAGAAAAAAATGGAGAGATTATTAAGAGATAGTATTCGGTTTGGATGCAGACAAGTGTGCTATGAAGGCATCATTCTGCATAGATGTTTGTGATGTGATCTTCCATAGTTATTATTTATCAACTTCCGTAATTGGAAAGTGACTCTTACTTATGTTTGTTCATTTGCATTCATTTACTTATGACAATGAGTATGTTTCCTTAAAAAAAAAAAAAAAAGATCATCACTACATATTGCATTTGGGGATGTACAGAGTATTTTTAGATTGCTTTCAATAGTCACTGAATTTGGTATCCTAATTGACCTCTTCAGGAGTCAAAAACTTGCTTTTCTTTTGTACTTCCAAAAGATATGATATCAGGCAAAGGAATAAAGAAAAGAAACACCAACTTAGGCCCTGCCAGTTATGGAAAACAGGGAAGGGTCTGTCTCCCTCATGTAATGTGTCTGCTGAGCTTGATGGAAGAAAAACGTTGAATGCATTCTCAGGCTGATGTTGAACATTTCCCTCTTTAGAATAAGTAGCCTTGGCATTACTGACCAGCTCATGTAGTTCAGTCTTTTCTGAGCATAAAGGTAAGACCGGCTTTATCCTGAGATCTTGCTGACCTCACTCCATTACCTCTAAGGTGACAGCAATTTAGGTCATTAGTAAGACTGCTTTTTTGACCTGAAATTCTGTGATTCTTCAGATGAAAATAAAAAATCATAAATTATAGTGAGCAAATGAAGACTTGATGTATCACTTCTGGAAGGTTGCTGACCTCTAGTGTTGGCACAGACCTAGAAGGGAAATTGAAATCTCCTAATTTATTTTACATTCCTATCAAGATTTCCTCTACCCTTTCTTTCCTTTTTCCTCACGGAGGATGAGAAAATGTAAAATACTTCAAATTAAAGTTCTATTAACTAAAGCTTCATTTACAGAATAAATATTTCTGCTGACATTTGACTGATTATATCAATTTTGAAGTTCAAATTTTAATAAGGTATTACCAGGCCCGAGAATAAACAAGCTAATCAGGCCTGGTTTCCTTTTTCCTTCTTTGTATTAAATGATAAGTGAACTTAAAGCTATGCTTTGTCTTATTAATATCTGCTAAATATGGATGAATTACTGAATATATATTTATTCTTAAACTCATTTGGAAGCAAATATTTACAAGGCTTTTCTCTTATAATCTGATTTTAATATCTCAACTGAAACTGATTTATAACACATGACTTCCAATGTGGTATTAGTTAAAGAGGCCAAGAATTAATGAGCTGATCCTATCAAGGGTTTCTTGAAACTGATTTTGAAAGGGGAAAATATTTCTATTTTTTAATCAAATTTTAATTGTAGGAATTTTCATGGCAAATATCAGGGCCTCACGTAAACAAATCTTTAATAATTTTGCATGTGCATATATTTGGTTTTACCGTATTGTTAACTGAGTTAGAAGCTCACTTGAATATTCTGTGCCATCAAGTGAACATCATTTCTAGTTTGCAGGTGGATTTCTTCATTTATTCTAGAATTAGTGAGGAAGTTAGTAAAATAGGTTTCCTGGAAGTCTTTAAAACTTGCTTGGTCTGAGACCTAAGGCAGAGTGGGTTGGTGAAAACTGACTAAATGTCTCTCCTTTTCTACTGTCCAGACTAAATACTGTCAACCCATTTTGTATGTACAGAGCTTGTATCCTGTTAGATACATTGGGGAGTGTATAAGCTTCTGTGTGTAACTTGATTAGAGTTATACTGCAGAGATGACCAAATAAATTTGTTGTGATATAGTAAGATGCATGACTAACTGGTAAACTCTATTCAGTCAAAAAGTGCTCAGTTGTATGCCAAACAGTGCACAAATCCTGGGCACACTTGCAGATCTTCCTCCTGGAATTTTATCTTGGTCAACTATGAAATATGTCTTATGTAACATGAAATATATATGTAGTTAGTTTACATATATTTATATATGTAGTACTTATATATGTGCATATATACTATATATAATTGCACTTGCAGATCCTTCTCCTGGAGTTTTATCTTGCTCAATTATGAAATACATCTTATGTAACATATACATATGTATGTAGCTAGTTTACAGATATGTATATATGTAGTTATTATATATGTACACATATAATATATAAATACTTATATAAATATGTATATATGCACATAAATATGTATATATGTGCATATATAATTACTTATTCATATATATATTTTGTCTCGATCGCTCTTCTCATTTCTGTGACCCAGTGAACTTGACTACACAACTTAGAGGAAGGAAGATTTATTTGTTCACAGTTCTGGAGATTTCAGAGTCTCAGTCCATGTTAGGCTGGGTCTGTGGAGGTTGGGTCATGGTGGTGGGAAGCAGAGAGAGGGAGAGAGCGAGGCTCTGCCCTCACATCATGGAGGCTGGAAGCCAGAGATAACAGGAGGAGAGACTATATAATCCCCAAGGATACAGCCTGAGTACTTTTCCTTAGCAACCAAGCCAACATTGCTACCTTATTTCCATGGGGGATGGGGGACATTCTATATCCAAACCATTATATTCTGTCCCTGGCCCCCTAGACCTCACAGGTACCTTACAATGCAAAATGCATTTAATCCATCTCTAAGAGTTCCATAATCTTAGCAGTATTAGCATTGTCAAAAGTAAGTCCCTGGAGGATCCGGGTTTGTGGCCAGCCTCAGCTACCTAGTGAGGCCCTCCGCAACTTAGTGAGACTCGGTTTCAAAATAAAGAATAAAAAAAAATAGGGCTGGGGGTATAGCTCGGAGATAGAATGCCCCTGAATTCAATCCCCAGTACCGCAAAAAAAAGTAAGTCCCAAGTCCCAAGTCTCCTCTGAGACTCAAGGTAAACTCTTGACTGTCTTGACTGAGTCACTGTAAAAATAAAAAAGATAGTTATGTACATCCAATGTATGTACAGTGACACAGAGTAAACATTTGCATTCCAAAAGGGAGGAACAGGGCCATAGGAAGAAGGAATGGAACCCAAACAAGATTGATATCAAACAGGGTGAGTCTTTAATCCTATGACTCCACTTCTTGCATTTGGGGCACATGGTGGTGAGATATGATTTCCAAGGGGCCTTGGCAGCCCTGCTCCTACAGACTGGTTCTAATGGGCAACGTATTTGCTCTTCTAGACTGTCTCCATGGCTCACAGCTTGCAGCTCTTTCTTGCAGTTGTTCCACATTTCTAGCACTCCTAAATCTCAGGAGTTTTTCTTGCAACCTTAGCTTCACCTTAATAGCTTAAAAAGAATTGATCCATTGGGCCTGCCTTCAGGGATTCTGATTCTACCACATGTTGCCTGGCTTTCCAGGCCTCCCTTTGAAATCTAGGAGGAAGACTCTATGACTGCCCCCATTTCCAGCAAAGTCAGCATTACATGAACACTGAGATCACCACCAGCAGGAAAAATAGTCATGCCTTTTTAAAAATCATTGTTCTTGGGCCCTTTTTGATCACAGCAACTGGGGTGCTCCATCCTGAGAGATGCTGGGCTCATCCCCATCCAGGCTGCTGCTGAGTCTGCCTCCATCATGGCCACTGCTTCCTTCCTTTCATCCATCTTACTTTCTTCCACAACATCCTCTCTTGGGGCCCCAATTTTACACATGCCTTTCTGGCCAAACTGCAAGTCTCTCTGCTTTACTTTCCCCTCCTCAAATTCAGGGTACATTTCACTGAACATGGACATCAATATGCATAATACGTTTTGGATACTTAGTCTTTCAATATTTCCTCCATCAGCTTAATCAGTTTATCATCTATTAATTCGACCTCACACAAAGTTTCAGGACACAGGCAAAATGCCTATAAGTTCTTTACAAGAATATAACATGTATGGTTTCTACTCCGTTTTCCTATGGAGTTCTTTTTGCCCTATGAAATCTCCTGATTACAATCTCTACCATCTGCCTTTCTATCTGCATTCTATCTCCTCCAACTTTCTCTCATAAGCCACTTCCAAAGACTCACATTACACATGGTCAGGCTTAGCTACAGCAGTGACCCTAATCCTCTGATATCAATTTCTGTCTTGGTCGATATTCTCACTGCTGTGATCAAATAAACCTGATCACAACTTAGAGGAAGGAAGATTTATTTGTTCACAGCTCTGGGGATTTTAGAGTTTCAGTCCATATCAGGCCAGGTCTGTGGAGTTCAAGGCATAGTAGTGGGAAACAAAAAGGGAGACAGCAAGGCTCTGCTCTCTCATCCTGGGGGCCAGAAGCCAGAGAGAGACCTTGTATAATCCCTAAGGCCACGCCCTCAAGGACCCCTTCATAGCAACTAAGCCCTGCTTTCAACACTGCTACCTTGTTTCCATGAGGGCTAGGAGGACATTCTAAATCCAAAGCATTATATGTGTGTGTGTGTGTGTGTGTGTGTGTGTGTGTGTGTGTTTGTGTTATGTAAAGACTAGCACATGTATTCTGGATGGGAATTATTTTAGCTACTGGCCCATTATGCCATAACCCCCTCTCCCCTCTATATTAGAGTTATCCAGAGAAGTATCACTGATAGAATGTGTGTGTGTGTGTGTGTGTGTGTGTGTGTGTGTAGTAAGAAAAAGACTAAGAGAGGGGTATACATGTACTAAGAAATTGACTAAGAGAGGGGTATATTATGGAACTGAATTGACTCATGCAGTTGCGGGGACAGGTAAGTCCAAAATGTGCAGGGCAGACTAACAGGAAAATTCCAGCTGGCAGGAATCAGTGTTACCCTCCAGAGACCGAAGCCTGTCTGGAGGCAGACATCCCTCTTCCCTGCACACACCTCAGTGTTTTCTTCTAACATCATCAACTGGATGAGGCCCATTGTGGGCCTCATTATGGAGGGTAAACTGCTTTACTGATTAAAATGTTAAACAAACAAACAAACATCATAAATCATTAAAGCAACATGTAGACTGGTATTTGACCTTACAGCTGAACCAAGATCACACACACACACACACACACACACACTCAAATATAACATGTTCTTGCACAATTAGGAGGCAGGGGCTTGGTTGAATATTTTACATCAAAATCTTTGTTCTTCTCATATAATATTCCCTTGACTGACTTGAGAAAAGGTGAAGTGTTAAATTTATTTTCTTATGTGAGGACATCATTCTGCAGGGCTCTGCCTGGATGTGTTCCTATCACACCTTTCTTTTTTTTTTCATTTTTTATTTTTTAATTTTTTTTAGCATGGATTTTTATACATTTCTTGGGGCCATCACACCTTTCTTTTCTTGCTTAAGTGGGGGACTTGGAGGAATCCATTTAATCCAGAGATTAGCTTCATTTCATTCTGTTTTTTGATGTTGTTATTGTTGTTGGCAATGAGGGTGTGCCCTTCTCCCAGGTATGCAGGCAGTTGGAGTGCAAGTGATGAGTTCATTTGGATGTTGTGATGATTAATTTTATTTGTCAATTTAGCTGGGCCATGGTCCCCAGATAATTGACCCAAATCTATTCTGGATAGTTTTGTGAAGATTTTGTTTGAATGAGCTTGATGTATACATTTGTGAACTTGAGAATGGCTGATTACACTCTATAATTATGGGAGGACCTCATCCATTCAGTTGAAGACTTTATAGAAACAAACAAACCAAACAATAACAACAACAAAACTAGCCTCTTCCATCAGGAAGAAAATTTTTCCAGTGGAAGATCTTTGGATTAGGACTATAAATCTTCCGGCCTCCAGCCTGACCTACCCTGGACATTTTAGATTTGCACCTTCACAGTTCTGTAACCTGATTCCTTAAAATCCTCTTTTACACCCACCTCTTCCTCCTCCCTCCTCCCCAGCCCTTTTCACATGCTAGGCAAAAGCTTTACCACTTAGCTACATGCTTACGCCAGAATGTGATTATTACTACAATAAAACAAAACAAAAACAAAACAAAAACTAGATTGTCTGGAAGAAAAAATAAAAAGGAGCACATCAAATTCTGCTTCCAAAATAAAACAGGTTGTAAAGAATGTGTCCTTCTGGATGCATGGGGGACCAGCACCTGACAGAGAGAAAACTATGCTCTCAGCACTGAACACAGAGTGGGGGGTTCTGGAGACTGATGAGAGGTGGGTATTTTATATAAAGCCTGAAAGAGTAAGAGAAGGTTGGCAAGGTAGTCATTGAGTTACCTGATGCCTGGTGAAGAAATTAGGAATTGACTGTAGGAGGAGTGTTTCAAGCAAATATGTGCATGCAAGTTTTACACATTGATTACCAATCGATAGCTTCTAAGTATGGCCCAGACATCAGTGATTTATCCTATAAGAAACATGAACATTGGAGCATGTTTTCCCACACTGTGTCAAATATTCTGTGTGGAGCATAATGTTAATACGTTAATGGTATGGTAAGCTTCAGCTCATATTACGTGTGTGTGTGTGTGTGTGTGTGGGTGTGTGTGTGTGTGTGAGATGACTTTGGTATCTGCAAACACAAATGAGAAAAAGTTATAGTAATGTAATTGGAGTAATATAAATATTATGGAGTGAAAAATTCTGAAAGGTAACTTGTCTAAAAAGTGAGTGGTTGGTGGCTGATAATAAATAGAAAAAAGTCACCTGTAAAGAAATATTTGAAAAATTCCTTAAAGACCAACATTTGACAAATGTGCCTAAGATGATTGTTCTAGGTTTAAAATAAATACAAAGTTTATTTTAGAAATGCACACTTATGTCTCGGTAAAATGAAGTGTTTTTTTCATGATGCAATCCTGAGTGGACTCATAAGTGAGATGATCAATGAAGACATTATCAGACTGAAGTAAAACCAAGAAGAACAAATACAATGTAAATAGAGAAGGTTTATTTGATCTGGCATGGTGGTGCACCTATAACCCCTCTACTTGGGAATCTGAGACAGGAGAAGCGTATTTTCCAGGCCAGTGCAAAGTAATTTACCAAGGCCATGTTGCAAAATAAAAAATAAGAAGGGCTAAGGATGTTGTTGAGTGATAGTGCACCCCTGAGTTCAATCCTCAGTACTACACACACACAGACACACACAGACACACACACACACACACACACACACACACATATACACACATACATACATACACACAGTTTAAAAATTATAATATTTCCATGACTTTATACCAAGCTGAATGCAATGCATATTAATTCTATACAAGTTTCATGCCCAGATGTGTCCATACTCCCCTGGCAGGTATTGCTGTGCCAGAGGGAATAATGAAATCATGACATCTCAAGAGAGAGATTATGGAATAAAAGAAAAAAAGCTTGTTTCCTATTTTCTGAGCCAAGGCGCCACATTTTCATTTCACACTGGACTCTACACATTATGTAGCTGACCCTGTGCTCAGGGTTGGAGTAGCAACTTTCATTCTGATTCCCATTGCTATTAACTATCTCGCAGCAATTGCAACTGCTGCTCTCTTGAAAAACAGGATTGGAGAAAGAATTATCTATTAATAAAGGCAGTTTGGTTGACAAACTTGTTGAAAAGATGTGATGTAAGGATAATGTATTAAATTGGATATATTTTGTTACATCGATAATGCAACAAATTGGGTATTTGATGGAGAAAATGTTGGAAACCTCTGATACTGACTCTGGATATGTAAAAAAAAATAAGCAACTATATTGGACAATTCAACCAAAATCAAAATCATGCCACAGTGTAGGTAGTAGGGAGTGGAAGGAAGGAAGGAAGGAAGGAAGGAAGGAAGATAGGTGGAGACTTTCTCCCTTCCTTCCTTCCTTCCTTCCTTCCTTGCTTCCTTTTTCCATGAAGTAACCAGGTAACTTTCTGAATTTTTTATTATTTGGATTTTGCTATGACATCCTATAAACATAGTCTGACTACATAAAAAGTCATATTTTGTGTTAGTGGGCGTTTTAGATATGCAAGGATATAGCAATTAAATCTACAGACTGATGTTTTAAATTCTGATTAGTAGGAAAGAAAATAAAACCAAAATGATGAGATGCTATTAATAATATGCTCTATTGACTCATTTCAAAGTCTTTGGGTTAAAAGTGACAAAACCTGGATACGATCAGTTCCAGGAAGATGGGACCAGAGTGGTGTTGGGGGAGCTGAGTCGTGTCTGAGCAGTACTAGTAGAATGGGAGTACAGGTGGCTGAATTGTGGCTCGGTGGCTTTGCCTCTCAATGGACAGAGCTTGAAAAAGGGTTTCTTCTAGG
>PVLC010040745.1:0-13734 GCA_004027655.1 Graphiurus murinus
GGAAGGAGGAGAAAGGGAAGGGGAAAAAAGATGATCAGCTTTTGTGGCTTTTTTTTTTTGGCAGTACTGGGGATTGAACCCAGGGGCATTCTACCTCCCAGTTACACCCAGCCCTATTTTTTATTCTTTATTTTGAAACAAGGTCTCACTAAGTTGTGGAGGGCCTCACTAAGTAGCTGAGGCTAGCATTGAACCCGGATCCTCCAGTCTCAGCCTCCCAAATGCTGGGATTACAAGCGTGTGCCACCATGCCCGGCTTGCGGCTTAATTTTTAACAAGACTCAAAGTTTGGCAGAAGTCACAGGGTCACCCCATGATCTATGTGACATGAGCCCATGACTTCCTAGGTTTACCTGTGTATCTGCAACAAATGTCTGAGAGCTCTTACAAGGGGGTCTGAAGGTCCATCAGGACATTCTCCCCCCCACCGCATGGAGCAGGCAGTGGGGCTGAGGGCACGGGGACTTCAAGTCCTCACTCAGTCGGGTTTCTATTGAGTCATTTCCAGTCTGTTTTCAGCTCTGTCAGCTCGCCAGGGGGCACTGGGGAGTGCCAATGGACTCTTGTAAATGAGGCTGAGGGTGTGGTTACTGTGGCAGCTGCTATCAGAAGGCGACTGGACAGAGCACAGTCAGCTGCACTTCTGGGACAAGGAGACAGCCACAGCCCCACCCACTGCCCTTTCCTGATAACAAAAGGTCCCCAGGGCTGCCTCCTGGAGGAGCAGGAAGAAGAGAAGGAGAGAGAGGGAAAGAGGAGAGCCTGCGTCAGTCTGGTCACATGTGCTGCCATCTTCAGTGTGGCTCAGGCACTGTGCCTATGAGCAGTGCCTGCAGCCCCTCCCAGAGACTGAACAGGTCTCCAGAAGGAAAAGGCAGGGGTGACGGGCAGGATGCTGCTTATTGGAACCTACCCAGAATTTCTTGTTGTTCAGAGTAACAACAAGAGTCCCGAGTAGGAATCTAGCTCTGCCTTCTGGAGGTGCCGCCGACTAGCCCACAGAGGTGGCTCTACAGTCATCAGAATGTAGTGGCCATCTGTGGTCTGCTGCAAGTAAGCTCTTCTCTGGACCCGAGGACCTGTTCACACCTTTGATCCCAGGACTTGGGAGGATGAGATGGGAGGATGGCAGGTCTGAGGCCTGCCTCAGCAACTTAGTGAGACCCTCAGCAATTTAGCAAGATCCCATTTCGAAATAAAAGGGCTGGGGGTGTAGCTCAGAAGAAGAATGCCCCTGGGATCAATTTTCAGTACCAAAACAAAAAAACAAGAGTTAGCAATGGCTTTCTATTTTATTCATTCAAGAATGTGTTTCAAGCCGGGCGTGGTGGCGCACACTTGTAATCCCAGCATTCGGGAGGCTGAGACCCAAGGATCCGGGTTCGCCGCCAGCCTCAGCTACCTAGTGAGGCACTCCGCAACTTAGTGAGACTCGGTTTCAAAATAAAGAATAAAAAATAGGGCTGGGGGTATAGCTCGGAGGTAGAATGCCCTTGAATTCAATCCCCAGTACCACACACACACACACACACACACACACACACACACACACACACACAAAGAATATGTTTCATAAACTGTACAATTAAGTGTGCATTTATTTTTATTTATTATTATTTGATACTTGAGATTGAGGCCAGGAGTGTCCTACCTCTGAGCTACACCCTCAGACCTCTTTATGTTTTATTTTTTTTTAAGTTTTATTTATTTATTTATCTATTTCTTTCTTTATTTTTGGTACTGGGGATGGAACCTAGGGACATTCTACCTCTGAACTATACCCCCAGCCCTATTTTATTCTTTATTTTGAAACAGGGTCTCACTAAGTTGCAGAGGGCCTCATAAGTTGCTGAGGCTGGCCACGGACCCGTGATCCTCCTGTCTCAGCCTCCCAAGTACTGGGATTACAAGCGTGTGCTACCATGCCTGGCTTTATGTTTTATTTTGAAACAGGATCTCACTAAGTTGCTAAGGGTTTCACTAAATTGCTAAGACTGGCCTTGAACCTGCAATCCTCCTGTCTTAGCCTCCCAAGTACTGGGATTACAGATGTGTGCCACCCTGGCAAATATACATTCATTTTAAAATCATCTTTGGGAATTTCACATGCCAAGTCCATTGGCACAGGTGAACATTACCAGATCCTACCTCCTTTACTTACTAGCGGTGGGACCTTGGGCAAGTCACTTCACTTACCTAAGTCTCAGTTTCCTCATTTATAAAATGCAAATAATAGTAGTCAACCCACCTCAGATGGTTGTCATGCACATTGAATGATATTCTTCAAGTACTATCCTCAGTACTGGGCTGAACACATTCATCGCTCAATAAATATTAGCTTCCATTATGATTTTCACTTATAAAGCTTGATGCTTTATAACAGGTAATAGAGTTGACACACAACTTTACTGTCAGAGAGGCTGCCACAACCTGCAATCTTAAGAATTTGCTGCACAGGGACATGGTGTAATCAACCACTAGGAAAATCAACCAGTCAGAACTCAGCGAGGGTCCCCTTATGAGCCACCTGCACCAAGCTCTGAGGGCTCAGGCCAGCTATCAGAATACTGTAACTCAATAATGAAGTTATGGGATACTTCTAAAGTGGCACCAAGGAATTGAAAAACAAATGGCCCAGCAATGGCAAGCAATTAGAAAATATTATTTAACTTACTACAAAAGTATCTGCAAAATAACAAAAAAGTATCTGCAAATGGCATGGAACATGGGCAGACAACTAGTATAGTCACAAAGGCAGAGGTAGTGCTGGAACAAAGCAGCTTGTTTCACGAGGAGCATCTGCTGGGGACCCCTTGCTCTCTACAGACACCTACTGAGCAAGGCCACAGAGCTTATCGTGCCATTCTGACAAGCTCCTGGGAGTGTTTCCAGTGCTCTCCTAGGTATGAACTGTATCTCCTTTGAAGCTTGGAAACCTTCAGGAGACTGTGTCCCTCTTTTAAAAAAAAAAAATTGTATTAGAGATTGAACCCAAGAGCTTTGTACCTCTGAACCAAATCCCCAGTTTTTTAAAACTTTTTTTTATTTTGAAACAGGGCCTCACTAAGTTGTTAAGAATCTCACTACTTGCTGAGGCTGGCCTCAAACCTGCCATCCTCCTGTCTCAGCCTCCCAAGTACTGGAATTACAGGCACGTACCACCATGCCCAGACACCTCACTTGCTTGGCTAAGAAGAATAAACGTTTTCTGCTGCCCATCCAAAGAGAAATGTCACCTTTAGAGGTAAAAGGAAGGAAAAACAAGAGTCAAGTGTTATCAGGCCCTACAGTTTCTTAGGCAGGTAGGACAGGAGAATTTGTGGCTATCTCTGGACTATTTTGTTCCCACACATCCTCGTTTTATTGTACCACTAAGTCTGAAGAGAGACTAAGAGGCTGTTGGGAGTAGAGGAAATAAAAGGAGTGTCATTTGCATGGCCTTTTGCAATTTATAAAGGTTTCATAAGTCCTCATGTGAACCTGCCAACAACCCTGCGAATAGAGGAGGCATGCTTATTCCCCCTCAGATGAGGAAACGGGGGTTGAGAGTGTAGCTTGCTGATGGAGCGCAAGTCCCTGAGGTTTGATCCCCAGCACTCTGGGAAAAAAGAAAACAAAAAACTGAAAGCTGAAGTGGCCTGCTCCACAGAAGGTCTGCTGGATTCACAGCCTGGTTGTACGAATTTTGTGTAACCAGAGGCAAGCCATGGGACTTCTTTAGTGTGAGTCTTCCCCTGTGCTGAGTGAGCGGATTGGATTAGCTGATCTTAAATTATCTTTTCAGCTCTAATCTTCTCCAACTCATCTAATGAAGCATGGAGACCCAGCTCAGCTTAAAATCATGCTCCATAGATGCCCTCCCATACAAATGACAAATGACCATTCCATACAATGTCCACCCTCCCCAATACAAATGACCACTCGACACAAGGACTTGTATCTCTGAAGGAAGCATTTGAACCCTCCTCTTCTTCTTGCTGTGGAGACACTTAGGCACCCACTCCAAACACTTGAAACTTCAGCGACTCTCCCTCTCTGCCATTTATACCAGCAAAGAGTACAGGGGACTTAGAACTTCTGCCACCACAGTGGTCCTGGACAGGGAAAGGACCATCAGCCTGTGGCTGGTGCTGCACCTGGAGGAGATGGCACTCCACATTGGAATGCAGAATGGCTTTTTCTTTTGGAAAAAAAATTTAATGGCTTTTAAAGGTTTCTCTGAAGCAAGCATTTAAGTTGCAACAGATGTGGTTCAAGAACACAAGCAACCTGCCGGTGGCCTGTCCCGTCTTGTTCTTCACTGTCCTTCTAACCTTTCGAGCTTGTGTCACCCATAGTCTGGTGCTCTGGCATATGAGCATGCTCAATAAATTATCTCAGATGGCTGCTTTTTCTCTTAACCAGCTGCCTCTATTGCTAAGTGCCTGTGTTCTTCCAAAATCCTCATAGACTAAGCAGCATGTCGGCCTCCCATGATACATCCAGAATAGAAGTATAGGGCTTAGCATCAGGGTGGATCATGCCCTGGTGTTTTGATAATGACGCCATGCCTCTCCCAAACTGCCAGCCTGGCTCCACTCTTAGACACAACACTGGGGCGGGAGGGGTGCGGGAGATTCCTGGCCTACTTAAGGGTGGCAGTTCTTATCTGGTGCTGGTCTCGTGGGTCTTGAAAGATCAACATGTCCTGAGCTCAGGATGGCTGCTCTTAGTTTTTGAATATTTTATGTTAGTATTAGAAAAAAAGTTTTATAAACTCTGCTAAGCAAACACAAGAAATTCATCAAGTATTTATTTTGCTAACTCTGTTTTTGCTTTCTAAGAGCACACAACACACTAGGAGAAACAGACGTTTATAAATAACTCCCATACTAGGCAGACAGATAAGTTCTAGGGCAGATATACAATATACAGATGTGATTCCTCCAGAGACTATTTCAAACCAGAGGACCTGAAGAGAGCTTTTGAAGGACCCGAGATTAGAATGGGACCTTAGGGAATAATAGATGTTTCCACAGGAGGCTCCGAGGGCAGGCAAGGGAGACTGAAGAAACAGGAAGGAGAGTAGTTGTGGGGGCAGCATGGGTCACCCACAGGAGGAAGCAGGTGAGGGCTGTAGAAGACAGATGTAGAGGAGGACAAGCTGAAGAGGGGCTTGCGGTGTGATTCCAGAGGCCTTGGAAAGGCAGGCTTAGCAGTGTGGACTTTATTCCACAAGGATCCACTGAAAGAACAGCAGGAAGGAGTGCCATGATGTGCCAGGTTTGTGTTTCTGGAAGATCACTATGACATTGGGTGAAGGAAATACTTGTGTTAGGTGATGAGGGGCAGATGGCAGGAAGGGATTGTGCAAAAGCCTAGGCAGAATGTGCAGGGACCTGAGCTTACACAGAGGCCATGACAGAAGGGAAAGGAAAGTCAAGAGATGCCACCAAGCACCCATTGAGGGTTTTGTTTTGTTTTGCGATACTGGGGATTAGACATGGGGGAATTTTACCTCTGAGCTACACCCCCAGCACCTTTTATTTTTTTTGATTTTTGAAACAGAGTCTCACTAGATTGCGAGTCTTGCTGCGTTGGTGAGGCTGTCCTCAAACCTGGGATCCTCCTGTCTCAGCCTCCCAAGTACTGGAATTAAAAGTATGCATGCCTGTCATCCCTGTACTTGGGAGGCTGAGACAGGAGGATCTTGGGTTTGCGGCCAGTCTCAGAAAGTAGTGAGACTCATCAACCTAGCAAGACCCTGTTTCAAAATCAAAATAAAATAGGACTATACCCCCATCACTTTTGTTTTGTTTTGTTTTGAAACAAGGTCTTGCTGGGTTGCTGAGACCCTCCACATTGCTGAGACTGGCCTCGAACCTGTGATCCTCCTGTCTCAGAATTATTGAGGGCTTTTATAGTCCAGACATGATTCTTTTCGAGCACAGACATTATTCATTGGGCCTTTTTCAGGTGAAACTCCCCTGCTTAGAAAGTTGCAGTGGTTCCCTATTGCCTCCAGGGTCAAGAGCAGGCTTCCTATACTGACTTCAAGGCTCCTTTAAGTGGATCCTTCATGGTTTCCTCTCTTCCATGATCTGCAGATGCCAAAGCTGTAAATATTCAGTTCGGTTCTGGCCAAGCTATACTGCTCATGGTCTCTGTCCTTGCCTGGGTTCCTGGTTTTGAAGGCTTCTCAGCTCAGCTGAAGAGACCTGACCCCCTTTCCCCGCCCCCACAGACTTAGATGTTCACATTGGTCCTGTCCATTGCCGTAATACTAACATGAAGTATGGAGACCTGCCCCACATCTAATTTAGTTCCAAGTCTTGATTCTCTTCAGTGTGTCCCATCCTGCTGGGTCTGTCAAGGACTCATGCTCCCCTGACCTGAGCTATGACGGAAGGGATTCTTATAGCTCACCCAGGCCCACAGAGGGAGAGACTGAGATGGAACAGAGTGGGTGAGGCCCAGGCACACATCTCTCCCTGCTTCCCGATTAACCAGGACTGTTCAGTTTGGCCAATTCTATACATGAGTTTATTGGAGATTGTATTTGAAGAGTTTCACTGCTACAAAAGGGCTTTGGATGTGTTCAACCTAGACCAACTTCTTTTTTGATGCAAAAATGAAGAACAGAGATGGAAAAACTTGTTCATTCCATTTGCTTCCAGGTCAGGGGGCCTGCAGGGGGACGGGGGCAGGGGCTTAGGCAGGAGGGAATAGGAACCTTGTCCCAGGGCCTTGGAATTTCCACTCGGTCTGTTTCTGGGCACAGCAGTTGTTCAGTGCAACTTATTTTGAGAAGCTCTGTAATCCCCGAGGCAGAAGGTGGTGGCTCTGTGGATCTATATTGGGCAAGAGGTGGTGAAGCCAGGCTGAGGGTGTGCCCTGCAGTGGTGTTAGGGGTGGGGGTGGGAAGGCAGGTTTGGATAGCCTTTCTTCAGGGGACATGGGACAGGAAAGCAACCTTCAGGGCTGCCCTGTGCAAAAGTCCTACAAGGTACTTTTGAAAAGTCAAACTCTACTTCTCTAAATCACCTGCTCCTGACAAACAATATCTGTTTCAGCATTTATCTTTAGCCAATTTTAGCTTGCTACCCAACCCTGCTGCACCCTTGGCAAAGATCTAAAGAAGCTATAGAGTAAAGCGGGATCAGCTCCTAGAGTTTGCCTTATCAGAGGGAAATACATAGAACTCCCATATTCCCTTCTCCTCCTCATCTCCACAGGGACAGCCTACCTTTCCCTTGCTTGGCCAAGAGGAAATGTGGCTACTTGAACAGAGGACTGGTAGCGATTTATAGAATTCCCCCTCCTTGCTGCGTGCCAGTAGTGGAGCTGCCCCAATCCAATCCCATCTAGTAGCAAGCTCTGATTTACCTCATCCTCCCCACCCCACTGTGTGACCGCTGCTTCTCCTAGTCCTAAGCACACACTGTGTCCATTCATTCAATGAGAGTTGGGCATGAGCCAATCAGGCAGCTTTCCAAAGTGCCAGCCTATAAGAGTTGCTAAAGCATTACTGGGCTCTAAGATGTCACTGGATATAATGAAATAAAGGAGAATGTCTTTACCAGAACACATGTCAAGGATAACACTAAGTCTGTTTTATTCAATCAGTAATTATATATCTATTATCATCTAGTTCCATTCATTCATTTGGTTGATATTTATTTAATAGCTTAAATTATTAGGTGCTAGGCACTGAGATATAGTAATAAGTCAGACAAAATCTTTGTCTAATATCCTAATAGACAAATGATATGCAAAGATTGTGGAAGTTCCTCACAAGTAGACACTGAGTTGATATGGGTTTAGTGGAAGTTAAAGATGAGAAGGCAATAAAAAAATATGGGATGAACTTGTGGGGTTGGAATAGTTGGATTTTCTGGGCTGCAAGTGATGGGAGTTAAGATGTGAAATGGGTTTGTCTTATAGTGGATCGTTAAGATTTCAGTTACATAGGAGGACCCAGGCTATGAAAAAGATCAGCTTCAAGTTACCATCTCTTCAAGTTACCATGCCCAAGCGCATGTCTTCACATGGCCTTTGGGTAGTCTCCAGTGTATTGAGAGAGGCATGAGGGTAAGGAAGAAAAGAACTAAGACGATATTGAGACTGAAGTCTATGAAAAGCTTAGGGTCCTCTGGCTCGTGGAATTGACTGAAGGCAAATAGATTAGAACCCCACTGCTTCGGGAAGAATCATGTTGGCAGGGAGATCATGATGCTGGCCTAAACAAACAACCATTCTGTAATTTGAAACAGCTGCCAGGCTTCCAAATTTTCACTGGCTGGAGTGCCATAGAGTCCCAAGGAGGGCCAGCTCAACAACGCTCACTTCGGATGGGGCCATGGAAGAAAACGAACAGGAAAGAAATGTTCAAAGGTGGAGCCAGGTCCCAGGGAGGAATGGACAAGATCAAAGCTCTATCAAAGAATTTCTCACCCTGAGGCGGGTAGTGTTTACATCATTACCCAGTGAGAGTTCAGCATTGCTATGGGTATGACTCTGCTCTGTTGCTCCATTCTTTACTATCTGAAAGGGAATTCGGTTGTATCCTGTTCCTGTGATCCTACTTCCTCATTATATTTTGGGTGGAGAGCAGACACTTGTCTTTGAGTTCACAAGTCCCTGAAGATACACCCAAATTTGCTGGAGAGAACTGCCCATCTCCTGGAAGCCCAGATTTTAAGCCAGATATGGTGACTGGTAGAATTTTTTTCTTTCTCTCACTGTGTTCTAAGTGTGTAAGTATAGGAAGAAAAGTGTGCACTGGCATTTGATGACCTACTTGTGGGGTTTGGAATAGTTGGATTTTCTGGGCTGCAAGTGATGGGAGTTAAGATGTGAAATGGGTTTGTCTTACAGTGGACTGTGATAGCATTAGACCTAGATGGCCAGCTGTCTACCAAATAGTCACATGTTGTGAAACTAACTTTGGGATAGACTGAATTTCTCAGTATTTCTTGCTTCTATATAACAAGCTCTCACCAGTGGAATGCGAGTAGAAACAACATGTGATGCTTCCAGGCTAACACTTTTAAGAAGCTGGTGAGGATTATCCACATTCTCACCTATTCACCATCTGAATTATGAGAACTCAGTTTCCAGTGAATAGTGGAACCCTGAGATAGCCCTAAATGGTACACAAAGGAATGCTGCCCAATCAGAGAAATGTACATGGGGCAATTACATGAACAAGAAATAAATTTCCATTGAACTAAAACACCAAATTTTCTAGTTATTGTTACAGAAACTGGTATCCCCATAAAGCTAGAAACAATTACGTGCAAGATTCCCTGACAAGGAATCAGGCATTCATTAAGCCTGTAAGTGATGTTCCTGTTAGAAGTGTGGTGGGCAGAGAAAGCAAATCCATATCCAGATGAATATCTACTCAGGTGAGAACTAAATTGTTGTCCCCTCCATGATAAGGGAGCCTACATAAGCAGCTTTTCGGGCAAGTGTAAGACTAGTACCTCTAGGCTATGGTGCCATAGTGAGGGTTCAAGGTTAGCCTCTGCTTCCAGGATATTGGATTCTCAGCAGTGGTGTGGCCAGATCAGGCTCAATCAAGGAAAGCCTACATAATTGAACCTATCTATCTATAATCTTAATCCTGTCATCATGGTGATATTCATAACCTTAGCAAGAAAATACTGGAGTCGGTGAGGCAAAAGCCCATTGATGTTCATGGAGCAAGATTATCTTGCATACTGTTTGAGAGCCTCCTGCTCTGTGGACACATTTGGAAGAATATTCTCATGGAACAAATATATTTTCACATCCTGCCTGGATCCATTATGATTAATGCACTCATATACCTTTTCCCCAAAATTCATAGTCACAAATCCTTCAATTTTATTCCTTCCAAGTCCCTGTTTGTACAAACCATTAGCCATTGTCCACAAATTGGCTTAGATTCATATCTCAGGTCATATCTCCTGAGATGAAGTACATCGTGAAAAGTACCACTCAAAGCTCTGCACAATGGAAGGATTTCCCTTCTCTACATTTCTTTGGGGCCACCCCTTAAGCAGAACTGAAACAGCAGTCAACTTACAACTGGTGCCAGCATATTGTACACATTCATTTGTAGACCAGGTTCTTTGAGGCTGAGACTGCAGCTAGGATATGCTGCAATTGAAATGGGTGCCCTGATTTCACAGAAGATGCTTGGGTCCTGGAATGGAAGAGGCAAAGCAGCAACACTTGGCCACCAGAGGTGCAGTAGGTGTGGTTAGGATAAAGGACACAAGGGCCAAAATGGAAAGTAGCAAGTTTGAATCAATACGCTCCTTCTTGCCCTGTGTAATCAAACTCTAGGTGAGGCAAGTAGAAACTAAACTTGAATCACCACAGTGAGGTCTCACCTGGAAAAAACTAGCCTTCTCCATCTTGCTATAGAATTATATCAGTGCTCTAGGCAGAGATTCCCAAAGATGGTAATACCACCCCGAGGGTGGGGGGAGGGAGATGCTGGAACACCCAGCGGAGCACAATAGTAGCTTTGATTGCAGTTGGGCATTGAATAAAATAAGGGGGCAGTGGAAGCACCAGGGTAGGGGGAGGCACTGAGTAATTTTATTTTTCTGCAAAGGGAGTGGTAAGCCAACAAATTTGGGAATCTATGCCCTACAGCCATACCATATTTTCATGAAAAAGGCATGCATTTCTCAATATTGTAGTAAAGAGAGTATCTTTGACCCTTTTGGAGAACAAAGGAGGTAAATGAGAGGGGTTCCACATGATCAATACATCCTAACATTCCAGTCATCTTCCTAAATCTTTGGATTCCTCCCTGTACATTATATCAGAGAATTTCTGTTGTTGCTGATAAGAAATCTGCTGTAGTTAATTTGTAGTTCATCTGTCTCTTCCATAACTTTTAGGAAATTTCATTATTTTTTTCATGTTTTGCAGTTTAACTCTAATGCGAAGTTTGGGGATTTATCATACTTAACACTTAGTGAACTTTATGCAGCTGAATCTCATTTCTTTATTCGGTTTTAGAAATATTTCTAATTCTATCTTCAATTATTGTGATTTTCCCATTCCCTTTATTCTCTTCTGAAACTCATTAGACTTTATTGGAGTTATTCTCTGTCTTTTAACTTGCTAAAATTCTAAAAAATTTCACCAGTTCTGTTTCCCAATTACTAAATCTTTTTTTTTTCAGCTCTCTGTAGTCTATAATTTTGACTTTTTTATTTTAATGCTACTTTTTTCATTTTTACAATATACTTATGTTTTTCCATATCTAAATGTTCTTGCTTCATAAATCCCATTCTTTTCTTTTGTGGATGTTACTCCATATTTTACTACTTTCAGTATTTTAATCATACATATTTTAAAGTCTTTTTTCAGATTACTCTGTTATTTCTATTTTCTCAGCTGTGATTCTCCCAGTTTGTTGGATATGGTGACTCATGACCCTGGCTTTCCTCAACTGCTTTATTAAGAATTGTGAGCTTGTCTTCCATGACACTTTTTATAGCTTTATTGAGATATAATTCATATATCATGCAGTCCACCCACTTAAAACTTTTTGAATTTTCGCATTCTTGTGAATATATCACTACAGCTGATTTTTCATTACCCTTTCTATGACATTTTACTCTGTAAGCACCCCTGGACTATCATGACCTCACTGTGCAGCTTTTTTGCAGTTTCAACACACAGAACCAAAGCAGGTATTTTGTTTGAGGCTTGGTGAAAGACTCAGGCTCTAAAAAAACAGGCTAATACTGAGCTCTGACCTCACAACAAAGGTTTATTCATGAGTAGTATGCAGGTGACTTTTCTTTGTTAGTCACTGCTAGGTACTTTGTTTCTGCATATAATTCATTCCAGAAGGGAGAACAGAGCTATTCCAATTTATTCTTTTAGCTATTGGCTTACTCGGAGATTCTGGTTCAGGCTCTTGCCAATAATGAGACTTCCAACTAGAACACTGGCTTCTCTCCCTGCTTGGGCAGTACAGCTGTGGCCCTGATGATGTACCTGTGTTTCTCCGTTTCTCCTCCCATGGATTATGAGACTCAAGTCCTTGCTGTGACTGTGGGTTCTCTGGGTATATTTTCTTTTCTCTTTTGTTTAGGGTAATGACTTAACTTCTGGCCCATGAAGACTTCTTTTTTTAGCAGATTTTTAGTAGATTTTAAAATGTTATATTTTATCACATCAGATACAAAATGAAGGTGTGAGGTGCAGCCTGCACTCAATCCACCCACTTGTATAGAATGGGTGAATGCCTTTTTAAATAACCTCCCAGAATTCCACTCAGGGTACTTATCTCATCTTTGACTCCCCAGCTCCCACTGGAGTACCCTGTGCTTCAGGCCATAATCCCTACAGGACAGGTTCTTTGGTAGCAGAATGGGTTTATGGTTTTTATGCAAAACTTCCCTTAGAACTGAAGAACCAATCTTGTCTCTCCAATATACTTGTAGGTCAGAACTATTCATGTGGTGTGTGTGTGTGTGTGTGTGTGTGTGTGTGTGTGTGTGTGTGTGTTTACTGGGAATTAAACCTCTGAGCTTTATGCCCAGCCCTTTATATTTATTTTTTTTCAATTTTGAAACAGGATCTTGCTAAGTTGCTGACGTCACTAAGTTGCTGAGGCTGACCTCCAACCTGCCAACCTTATGTCTCAACTTCCTACATACTGGGATTACAGGCCACCACAACCAATTATTCCTGTTCTTTAACCCTGTTCCTATAGCAGGAGAACATGTGTGCCAGGGGGATTGGAGGATCTCATAGAAGGCTGCTATCTTCATCTACAAATATCTCCCTATCTAGCCTACTAAGATAGAATGAATAGAAAGAATCTCATTAAATCAGACCTGCAGTGGGACAGAGCATCAGACTAGGGAGGAGACATGAGACCATAACTGGTTTTTTCCACTAACTAGCTCTGAGGCCTTGGGAATATGACTTTGTTGTCTCAGCTTCTGAAATGGGAATAATGATAATAGCAGTTTAGTGTGGCAGATTTCTGTAATTTCATTCATGTAGTAAGTATTTCAGAAAGACCCTGGCCTGTGGACCAATTTGGATTTTGGTCCCAGTCCTGCCATTAACTCTAACTCACTGGGTGACTTTGGGGAACTTGCGCAAGATGGAAACTCTAGGAATTAAATTTCAACTTCAGAAAAAAAAAATTAAGAAGTTTCAAACACAGCAGTCCTATGAGTTAGATGCTATTATGCCATTTGACAGATGAGGAAACAAAGTTCAAAGAGGTTATGTTAGCTGGGTGTGGTGGTGCATGCCTGTAATCTCAATACTTGGGAGGCTGAGACAGAAGGATCACAGATCTGAAGCCAGCCTTAGAAACTTAGCAAGACCCTCAGCAACTTAGCAAGACCCTATTTCAAAATAAAGAAATCAGCTGGGTATAGTGGCACATGCTTGTAATCCCAGTACCTAGGAGGCTAAAACAGGAGGAGCACAGGTTCGCAGCCAGCCTCAGCTACTTAGTGAGGCCCTCTGCAACTTAGTGGGACTCTGTTTCAAAATAAAGAATAAAGAGCCGAGCATGATGGCGCACGCTTGTAATCCCAGCATTCGGGAGGCTGAGACCGGAGGATCCGGGTTCGCGGCCAGCCTCAGCTACCTAGTGAGGCACTCCGCAACTTAGTGAGACTCGGTTTCAAAATAAAGAATAAAAAATAGGGCTGGGGGTATAGCTCGGAGGTAGAATGCCCCTAAGTTCAATCCCCAGTACCGCAAAAAAAAAAA
>PVLC010040746.1:0-13707 GCA_004027655.1 Graphiurus murinus
ATAACCACAATGTCATTACCACACCCAAGAAATGTATCATTGGTATTCAGTGGGATTACCTCATAGGCAGCTACCAGCTCTGGTGTCCCAAGAGTCTGTGTTGGCGCCGCCCTGCTGCCTGGGCGCTGAGCCCTGTCTCTGCCCTGTCCCTGCCCTTTGCAGAACACAAACCCTGACACGGTGCTCTGCCAACTCAGGAGACTGTGCCAGGCACTTTCACCCAGCTGACAGCTCAGACTCCTGGCAGCGAAAGCCTTCCCACACCTCTGCAATCGAGTCTGCTGCTCCCCATCCCTGTAACCAGCACTGGAGCGAGGCCCGTGTGCCTTGACCTCGACCCATGGCCGTGCTCCAGCTGGCTACTGGTGCTTGAAAGGGCAAGTGAAGATGGCATAAGATGGGCAAAAGCATTTCCAACTTGTGCATCATGTCTCCCAGAAAAAAAAAAAAAAAAAAAAAAAGGCTTTTAGCAACACCTATGTGCTGGAATTTCATTAATAGTTATGCCACAAGACAGCTGCTCATAAAACCGGAGTGCATTTCACTTCTTGGGAAAGGGTACAGAAATGCTTTGGATGGATGAAGATCAAACTGTTGAAAGTGGTGGTACAGGCCTGTAATTCCAGTACTTGGGAAGCTGAGACAGGAGGATTGAAGATTCAAGGCCAGTGTGTGGTAATTTAGCAAGATCAAAAACAAAAACAAAACAACTTAAAAATAAGGCTGAGGGTGTAGCTCAGAGGTAGAGCACCCACCCCTGGGTTCAATCCCCCCGCCCCCCCACACACACATTGTCTAAGGCAGTGAGGGAGGGTGCTGCTGTGAATCTCCTTCTCCCTGCTTACCTTGTCTCTGAGCCTAAGCCTGCCTTCTGTAGCAGGGCCTAAAGAACAAATTCTTTAGGTCCCCGCAGCCATCTGCAGTGACCATTGCAGGATGGAACATAATAAGCTAAGACCCTGCACCAGGGTGAGCAGGTCCTGTGACACAGAGATACACCAGCCCTGCTCCCGTCCTGGCCACACCCAGGTCCAAAGACCGCCCAGGAGTCTGCAGAGCCTTTTGCCCATAGGTGGGGGCGGGGCAGAGATGCTGGCATCTCTCAAGGTGGGGGGGCAACTCGTGAATAAGGAAGACTCCTTGCTTCAAGGACAAAAAGCCTGAGAGAAAAGGGGAAGGCGGAGGGCAGGGGGGCGAATAAAAATAGAAACAGGCTCACTGCTCTGACAAGCAAGATTCTCAATGAATCTGGTCCTTCAGTGAGTGGGAATATCTTATTTGAATATAGAATCCCACGAGCGGGTGAGCTTTTGGGGTTTTCTGTTTTCGCCACATTAACGCCCTGACAAAGGGCTGCAGCACTGTTAATGCAGGAAATGAGGGGGTGAGTAGACATTGGCTGCGTTCCCCCTTCCTCCCGGGTTCTGCAGACAGTCCTGGAGGCTGGATGCTGGTTGCCTAGGAAACAGCTTGGATGTGAAACTCCAGAAAATGTGCTGTCGCTGGCAGGAGTTGCAATTGCTGATTTTTTTTTTTTCTGGTATTGTGTGATGCTGGGGCCATTTTAACCCCTTTGAGCTGGTTTCCTTACATGTAAGGAGGAGATCAGTGTGTGTGTGTGTGTGTGTGTGTGTGTGTGTGTGTGTGTGTGTAGCCATACCATAGCTGGATGTAGAACCCAGGAGGTGCTTAGTATAGATTTCTTCCTCTTTCTCCTACTCATCCTGCTAGCATGCTGCATTTAATAGGCACCATTGGATAAATAGGCTACAGACACGATGTAAATAGTTCTGGTAATGAATGAGCAGTTAATTCAATTTTTATAACTGGAATGATATTTAAAATTCAAGTGAGTTCAGGCTGTGGTATTAGATGATCCATCTTTTGTAAAGTGAAAAATATAAGGTGCAAATACTTCTTAATACATTGCTTCCATATTTTTTTTTTAATTTACTGTTTTAGATTCTCCGTGTTAAGCATAGGTGCATAGCATGGGCTGAAGTTTCTCAGAAAGAGCACACTATTTTCCTCTGCTCAAATTCAGACCCAAATGTAAGATCAATGTGGAAATGGCAGATAGCAACACAGTATGGCAGCGTGACTGCTGATAAAATCCGTATTACAGACCTGTGCAGCAAGAGTGGGTCTTTTAATGGCACTCTTTCACACTGGAAAGACTCCGTGCTCCAGTCATGGGCAGTGATGGGCTACTGTGCCACCCCCAGCCTTAGCCCCAGTCAGGGATGAGTCCCTCTGGCCCCCTTGGCCAAGCTTGTGGCATGTCCCAGATAATCCAGAGCACACTCTCTCTGCAAGAAGACTGCCATTAAAGTCATGCAGTATAATAAGAAGTTGTTGGCCAGATATATGCTAAAGATTTTATAGACTTGACACTAGATGTTTCCAGTTTAATTAACAAAGCAACTGATATGTGGACTGTCAGACTCCCCCTAGAGACTACAAGGCTCTCCTCTTCCTGGCCGCTAGGAGTGAGGGCCACTGACAGCTCTCAGGGTGTTCCTCTCTTAGAGTGGCCTCATCTGAAGTCACAGCCCTCTCCTTGGGGACAGCTTGCTGCAGAGGCTGGTCAATGCAGGTAGGTACAAAGATGCACCCCCTTGCTCAACTTGAGACATCTCTGAAGGGCCATCTGAGCGAAAGAACATCCCCTGTCTTCCCAAAGGACACCTGTGATGGTGCAGTCAGAAGTAATGCTCTGCATACATTGCCAGAGACCTCTCTGATATCTACGCCATCACCAAAAATACTCAGACTACAAACCGAGAAATCCATCAAATTGCCACGATCACCCTCACTTCTCCATTTAAGGATGTCCCAGGCCCAGCATAATAGGTCCTTCTCACCTAGCTCCTTTTCAACCTCGAATCTTGGTTTTACGATCTAATTTAGCATTCAATAATAATTAACTATTATGCTTAATAACAATTATTATTCTTATTGTCCTAGGGATTAAATCCAGGACATTCTATCTCTATACCCCAGCTCTTCTTATTTTTTTCTTTTGAAACAGGGTCTCACTAAGTTGCTGAGAGTCTCACTACATTGCTGAGGCTTGTCCTTGAAACTGCCATCTTCTGCCCCAGTCTCCCAAGTACTGGGATTACAGGCGTGTGCCACCACACCCCGCTCAATAATTATCCTTTTTATTAAATTCTATGTATACCTCTCTGTAAATACTTGATCGTTAAGACCCTCTAATACCTGTCAGCCTAGCCCCATGCTGGGTCCACAGGGACAGTTAGGTCATGAGGACCAGCCCCCTCAAGACTTACCTGACAATCTCAACCTTGCAATATATGTTACTCCATCCTTGATAGCATTTCATGGCAGATTTCTGGAACAAGGGAGGAATGACCAAGTGCTCACGGTTACTCACTTTATACCCCCTACTTTGCCTTTGCCAAGCCTTAGTCAGGGCTTTACCCTCCTAAAAATCCCCTACATTTTGGCTTGCCTTATACCAAGGGCACACTGTCCCCCTTAACAGCTCGGTCTCACAATCTGCTGTCTCTAGAGAACAACATTCCCTGTGGAAGTGGTTGGATCTTCCTACCTGCTTCTCCCCACATGTTTGGCTTCCCTGATCACACAAAATTCACCTGAGTCTTGCTCATCAATCCCTATCAAAGAAACTCCTCATCTGTTGGTTTTTGGATGCTTGTGGATTACTGAGACCAGAGCTTTCTCCCAATTGCAATAGTCTTTCTCTTATCTGAGCCTGAATTTGTTCTTATCTGGTCATAGGGTCATGCAGATGAGGGTCTTAGGTAAGTTCTCTTAACATGGGCACCCTCTAGATGTGATGACATGTAACGTGACGGTCTTGTTTCCATCTCTGAGTCAGCAGGGAAGGCTTGGGCAGAGCAATAATTCTAGGAGGCCATGGGAAGAGAGAGCAGGCATGGCGCGTGGTTGTGGACAGACACCCATAGGAGCCTGTCTCCCCACCCCCTTTCCCACTGCAAGTTCATGATGGAGTTTGAATCCTACACCCAGCTTCTTCCACGACTCTCCGGGAGCCCTCCCAGGATCCTGCCTACTACCATTGCCCGCCCATTTTGCCGGGGTAAGTGCCTGGAGTTCAGTGGCATAAACCTGTGCCAGCTGTTGAAAGCTTCCCAGGGTCTGTGCCAGGAGCGCAGGAGCCGTGGAGGCAGCCTCGGGGGCAGGGCCCGCCTGATCCAGGGTCCTGCCAGGACCCATCCATCAGCAGGATGCAGCGACATTCAGGCCTGCCTGAAGTGACGGATCCCCACCCCCAACCCTCTACTGCTTGCTAGAAGGGGACCTGCTGTGACCCTCCTCCAGGACCCCTTGAGGGCCTTCCCAGCCCTTCAGTGCATGGCCATAAGATGGCTGGTGCTCTGCAGATTTCCAAGTCCCTCTGCCACCTTCGCTACAGCAAATAGGGGCCAGCAGCTCTCTGCTATCTGCCTAGGAATCAACTGACCAGACAGCCGCTGTTCTAAGCCCCTGCTTAGTGACAGTTAGCGTTCCAGGCCACGTGATTCTCTTTCCATTTCAGTTTTGGGAGGTCATCCTCGATGAGCATGGCATCGACCCCACCGGCAGTTACCATGGAGACAGTGACTTGCAGCTGGAGAGAATCAACGTGTACCATAATGAAGCAGCTGGTGAGTGTGTGGATGCCAACCTTGCTTTGCATGGCGTGGCTCAGGAAGCGTCCTAGGAGAATGCCCAGGTCAAAAAGAAAAGGAAAATAAAAAATGCTTTCTTTCTGTGTATTTATTTAAAGTGCCAGCTGCAAAATAAATAAATTAATAATAATAATAATAATGCAGTTCATGCTTCCGCAAGCCTCTTGCACTTTGGCATGACTAAGCCTGCTCACTATCTCCTTTTTCTTTTTCCTCCCTTTGTCTCAAATACTGGAGTTTCTGCATTAAATTTTGCTGTGAGAGGCACACAGAGCCTGACCCGGCCAGTGCACAGAGGCAGGTGCACCCTGGTCTCTGTCTGGACAGCCCAGGGCTCAAGGTCAGCCTGCAGAGGCTGTGGAGCACCCCATTCCAGAGCAGCCTCTGAAGGGAAAGAAGAAAGAGCAAGGAAAGCTTCCAACAGGGTTCATAGGCCACAGGTGACTTCAAAGGACCAGTGAGCCCAGGAAACCACTTCAAGGCACCAAAGGGCAAGCGCACAGCTCATGACCAGGGTGTAGACAGCTGCTGGATCCCCTCTTCCTTGCCTCTGATCACACCGAGCCTTCCTCCTGGCCTGCTTAGTTGTACCTAATTAGAGTGTTTACACATGTTCTCTGTTCTTAATTTTAGAAGCAACTGGGTTTTATTAAACATATCCTCTTCCTCAATTTGCTTTATCACTTTATCCCATGAGTTTTTTCCCCCCAAAACCTTCAAAAACTTTTAAAATTATTTTAATTTTAATTTATTTTCAGTACTGGGGATTGAACCCAGGGGCATTCTACCTCCAAGCTACACCCCCAGTCCTATTTTTTTATTCCTTATTTTGAAACAGGGTCTCACTAAATCACAGAGAGTCTCACTAAGTAGCTGAGGCTGGCCATGAACCCAGATCCTCCTTTTTCAGCCTCCCATTTATTTTAATTTTTAAATTGGTACATAAAAACAGAAAAGTGGTGCATGTCAATAGAGTACCAGCTAATGTTTGATACGTGCACAGGTTGCACAATGTTTAAAGCAAGTTAAACCTTTGTATATCCCTAAACTTTCATCATTTCTTTATGGTGAAAACTTTCAAAATGCTTTCTTCCAGCTTTTTAAAAATGTACCATCTGTTATTATCTATAGTCACCATACTGTACCACAGCACACCAGAACTTCTTGTCCTTATCTTACTGGAACTTAATACCCACCTATTAATATTTCCCCATTCCAGGGTTTTTGAGTCACCAATACATCATTTTTTTTTTTCTTTAGGTACCAAAAGCATATCTAAAAGAGAAGAATCTGTTGCCCTAAGACCAGTCCCACCTTCTCTGCCACAGTCCAAATGACAAATCCAGAATTCCTTATGCCTCTGTGTCTAACATTCTCTTTCCCTCTGGCAGGCCAGAGCGGGGCAGGAAATAGCTGGGCAAAGGGCCACTACACCGAGGGGGCAGAGCTGGTGGACTCCGTCCTGGACGTGGTGAGGAAGGAGTCAGAGAGCTGTGACTGTCTCCAGGGCTTCCAGCTGACCCACTCCCTGGGGGGCGGCACGGGGTCGGGCATGGGCACCCTGCTCATCAGCAAAATCCGCGAGGAGTACCCAGACCGCATCATGAACACCTTCAGCGTCACCGTGGTGGAGCCCTACAACGCCACCCTCTCCGTCCACCAGCTGGTGGAGAACATAGCCAACAGTACCTCGGCCTGATGGTGCCGGAGCTCACCTGCAGTGGTCCCCTCCTTCCCTAGGATCCACACTCTGCTGGGAAGGGTGAGATGTTTCTTAGCAGCTCCTCAAAGAACCGGTCAGTGCAGCTCCCTCTGAGTCACCAGCATGATGAAGCTGTCCGTGGCTGGCGAGGCCAGACCTGCGTCATTACAGCTCCAAGCAAGGCTGATCAAACCAGTGAGAGCAGCTCGTCCTCTTCCCTCAGTGCAGAATCCAGCGCCTCCCGGGGTTACAAAGCATCCAAAAGCCTGTTTCATCGAGGGTCCAGGCAGGGGCTGGAAACGTTCAGCTAGCGAGAAGAGCACCAGGCCACCGTGAGACTGTAGGGGACTGAAGGGACACAGAGAGGACAGGTAGGGTCAGCCACGAGGCCACTAGCTCCAGAGGTGGAAAGCACATGTCTCTAGATATAAGAAGTTTGTCTTTCTTAATTTCCTCTTCCTTCCTTTCTTTCTCTCTCTCTCTTTCTTTCTTTCTTACTAGACTGAATCCAGGGGTTTTCTACCTCCATGCTACACCCCCAGTCTTTTTTATTTTTTATTGATTTTATTCATTATTATTATTATTATTATCATTATCATTATTAGTAGTAGTAGTATGTGTGCTTGTGTGTGTGTTCCTGGGGATCGAATCCAGAGGCATTCTATCTCTGAGCTACACTCCCAGCCCTGTTTTATTTTTTTTATGTGGAAACAGGGTCTCCCGAAGTTGCTAAGAGCCTCACTAAATTGCTGAGGCTGGCTGCCAACCTGTGATCCTCCTGACTCAGCTTCCCAAGTACTGGGATTACAGGAGTGCTCCACCACGCCTGGCTTACTTTATTATTTAGGGAATAATGACCAGAAAAGAGTCTGCACCTGTTCAATACAGATGAGACGCTTTCCTCAAATATGTTTGATCTGCAGTTGGTTGAATCCACTGATGTGCTGCCCCTGGAGAGGGAGGGTTGGCTGTACTCGATTTCTTCTTTGGTGGGTGTCTTCGTTCGGGTCCCCTGGAAGCAGACCCTGAAATGAGGATTGAGTAGAAGGCAGTGAGGATGTAGATCCTGGGAGGGCCCAGGAGGATTATGGGGAATGGAGCTGAGAAGGAAAAGGAGGCAGGCAGCTCTGTGAAGGGTGTGAAAGAGTTTGGGTTACGGTGTTGGGTGCAAGGGCTCAAACCAGGGGCCCTGTAAGAGATAAGCTAGACGGCTCAGAGTTGTCCTACCTGAGCAGCAGGGAAGCTGAGTCAGCTAGCCTCCAATCTGTCAGCCTATGGGGCCTCCTTCCAAATAGGCTTACGTAGCTGGGCAAATGAGCCCAGAGGCAACTCACAGTTGTTTACAGTAGAAAGCTGTCAGCACATCCAGGAAGAGCCAGGCCCAAAGGCACACGACTCATCCAACAGTGGCTGCTACAGAGACACTCACTAGAAAGTTCATTTACAAGCCAGAAGCAGTGCAATCCCAGCACTTGGGAAGTGGAGACAAGAAGATCACAAGTTCAAAGCCAGCCTCCTCAGCAACTTAGTGAGGCTGTCAGCAACTTAGCGAGACCCTGTTTCTAAATGAAAAATAAAAAAAGAGCTGGGGGGTGGGAGGTAGCGCGGAGGTAGAATGTTCTGGGTTCAGAGGTATTATACCATTTTATATAAAGGACTTGAACATCTGCAGCTTTGGATATTTGTGGGGGCCCTGGAACCAATGCCCCATGGATTTTGAAGGGTAACTACTAGTTTTTTTTTTTTCTTTCCCTATTGCTGTGTAACATGTTGTGGCAAAATCAGCAGCAAAAGGTACACATTTGGCAGTGCTCCGGGACCAGAATTCTGGCAGGCATGGCGTGTCCTCTGCTCTGGGCCTCACACGGCTGACCAGCCGGGGCTACATGGTCATCGGGTCACACGGAGCTCAGGGGCATCTTTCATGCTTCTGTGTACTATCTGCAAGATGTAGTTCTTTACAGTTGTAGAGGGGAGGTCCTTGCTTTCTTGCTGGCTTTTCGAAGAGGCTGTTCCCACTTTTTTTTTGGTTAAAAAAAATTCTGGGGATTAAACCCAAAGCATTCTACTTCTGAGTTACACCCCAGTCCTTTTTAAATTTCTTTTTAACTTTTTTATTTTTGAAACAGGGTCTCATGAAGTTGTTGAGGGTCTTGCTAAGTTGCTGAGACTGGCCTGGAACTTGCAATCCTCCTCTCTCAGTCCTCCCAAACACTGGAATTACAAGTGTGCATCACTGATGCCTGGCTTGAAATGACTTTAATAGCAACAAAATTTGGTGGCACCAAATACAATTGTCTCCTGGTATCCGAAGGCGGTTGGTTCTAAGATCCTTCCCCTCAATGGATACTAAAATCTGCGAATGTTCCTGTTCCTTATAAAATAGCATAAAATTCGGATGAAACCTAGACACATCATTCTGTGTGCTATAAATCATCTCCAGGTTACTTATAGTGCCGGATGCAATTCGAATACTATGTAAATAGGTGCTGTGCCCTATTGGTTAGGGAATAATCACAAGGAAGCAGTCTGCACATGTTCGGTGCTGGTGCAACTTCTCTGTTGTTGTTTTTGAATATATTTCGTCTACAATTAGTTGAATCCATGGATCCAGAACCCACAGATATGGAGAGCCAATTTAAAAGAAAAATCCACAAAATTAATCTTACTTCATTAAAATGATGCCTGTTACTGTTTTGTACTGCATGACAAGTAGACATAAATGATGACTTATTCCAGACAAGGAACCTCATTTCTACACAGTCAAATCGAGTACTTCTGGGATTTAGCTGAGAAACAGAGGAGGGAACCATAAGAACCAGGGATAATTTGGTGTTCCTCTGAAGATCGATGGCCGAACAACTGAGAAGGCCCTGGGAGACTGGATATTCCCATAACTTACATGCTCTAGGTTCAACACCCTCTCAGAAAATGTATCTCAAGCCAGGCGTGGTGGTGCATGCCCGCAACCCCAGTACTTGGGAGGCTGAGGCAGGAGGATCACAGGTGTGAGGACAGTCTGAGTAAGTAGTGAGATGCTCATCAACCTAGCGAGACCCTGTTTGAAAAATAAAAATAAAATAGGGTTGGGGATGTAGCTCAGAGGTAGAATGCTCGTGGGTTCAATCCCTAGTACCCCCCACCCCAACACACACACAAATGCATCTCAATGTTCCTTTATAGATAAAAGTTTAAAAAGGCCGTGCGTATTTTGAATGCATCTTCCCCTCTCCATTTCATGAGTTTGGTGGTGTTTGCTTTTCCTTTCCCTGCAAAGACTGTTCTAGAGAGAGCACTTTAGCTCTTGCTAGTAGTGACGAGCATGGTGGGGAAATGTTTGCATCAGAGGCTAAAATACTTGCATTGTGGACGGGGCTCTGGCCACACCCAGAATCCCTGGAAAGGGGCCCCACCGAAGACCCCCCAGGGTCCCAGCTCTCCCCTTCCCACTTGAACTCATTTACTGCAAACCTCATCCCCACAGGCTTTCAGCAGGGGGCAGAATTATTAGGCTCTGCACAATCTAGCTGGCTTCTTTGCCATGGGAGGAAAATGTTGACGTCAACCTCTCTGTAATTGCCATTTGCCCTGAAAGTGAAACACAACAGACTCTGGGCTCTGGAGTTTCCTGGAGAAATGACCGGAGCTCTTTCGGTATTGGCTTGGCCCGATCGATCGAGGGCAGTGTGGTCAGCCTCACCCAAATTCCTTGGCAACCCAGATCTTGGTGAAAGGTGGGGAAAAAAAGCCTGTGTTCAGAAAAATAGGTGAGCAAGGAGCCAGAAAGTTGGAAAGTGTGGGAAGCAGCCCGCCAGAGTTCCTGGCACCTCATGGAACCAGCCAGGTTCGTGCTCTGGGATGGGGGGCAGAGCCTTCCTGTGTGGTGCCAGGGTCACCCATTGACCCATGGATGTTCCGGGCTTCGGTTTAGGAAAGAACACTCAAACCATTCCTCTGCTCATTGCTTAGGCGTACTGCTGCTCACTCAAGTCTTGTAACAGGGTCTTGCTAGGTTGCTGAGGCTGCTCTTGAACCTGCGATTCTCCTGTCTCAGCTTCCTAAGTAGTGGGATTACAGGTGTGTGTGCTACCATGCCCAGCTGGGGTTGACATTCTAAAAGTCAATTAAATCAAGATAAGGTAATCTTTTTAAACATGTTGAGTGCTTTATTTATTTATTTATTTATTTATTTATTTATTTATTTATTTATTTATTTTGCAGTACTGGGGATGGAACCCGGGGGCATTCTACCTCCCAGCTACAGCCCCAGCCCTATTTTTTATTCTTTATTTGGAAACAGGGTCTCACTAAGTTGAGGAGGGCCTCACTAAGCAGCTGAGGCTGGCTGTGAACCAGGATCCTCCAGGCTCAGCCTCCCAAATGCTGGGATTACAAGTGTGCGCCACCCAGCTATGTTGAGTGCTTTAAACACAATTCCTTCATCTTCACAGATATTTGTATTAAGCAATAACAGGTGAGGTTGCATTGGATGGATTTGTGGGAAAGAGAAATTGTGGGTGTCTAGTTCCCTGGGCCTTTTCTGAGGGCCCCAACAAATAGGAGGTAAAACTATTTCATAAAAAATGGAAACTGGGATTATAAGCATGGTGATGCCCACTTGTAATCCCGGTACTCCAGCGCCCCTGGGTTTAATCCCCAGTAACACACAACACACACACACACACACACACACACACACACACACACACATTTCCAGGAGTGTTCTTGTGTTTTCATTATTCTGCAAAGAAAATTAATGCTTCCAAAATTTCATGACCCTGATCATTGGACTGGTTAAATCTATTTCAACAAGATTTTATCTGTCACCTGTAGAGAGGTCGTCAATTAACACCAAGCATTGTCCTCAACAGGCCCTGTATTCAACAGGGGATTTTTCACTAGAACATTCTCACCAGAACCCTTCCTGTTGGAGTCCTCTGAGGGCATACACTCTCTACACTGATTTTTTTTTTTTTTTTTTTATGTGTGGTGCTGGGATCAAACCCAGGGCCTTGTGCATGTTAAGCAAGTACTTTACCACTGAGCTATATCCCCAGCCCTCTCACAATGCCTTTAGGGTAAAGGCAATGGGGCTCAAGCAATATGGGTGACCTTAGGTCTAAAGCACAAATGACATGTGGCTGTAGGACATCTGTGTCCCTCGGCATCATCTGCCCAACTGCCAGCAAAACAGCTCCCTTTTAGACGCAGAAAAATAGATACAAGGAGAAAGTGTGGGGGAAAATAAAATTTCTCTCCAAAGCTCTTCCGAGGCCTATTCCAGGGAAGGAGAGAACTACTTGGCTCTGTTTCCTCCGGTTATTATCTGTTCAGCACTCTACACAATAGCGTTGCTTTGTGACAGCCTGGTGGGTTTGGGAATTTATACTGGAGAGGAGAACAGGAACTCACAGCCCTCAGATGAGTCACCTTGGGCAGGGCAGGCATTATTTGAACATCTGCGTGTGTGTTTCTCTGATTATATACTTTAGACATCGGGGCGGGAGCTGGGGGAAGGGAGGGACAGACAACCAGCAGGCGGGGACCTGCACTGGGTGGCAGGAATAGGCAGAATTGGGAAGGACACCTGCTGCTAGTAATTCACAGAGGCCCTAGTCCTCGGGTGCCCGGGCCTGCCCTCGTAAATGCCATCATTTATTCATTTATTCATTTACTGTGTGTTTACTCCCCATCTAGCATACGCTCAGTGCCCTCATCCTCACAATGAAACAAAAATAGGCTTCCTCTTTTCCTATACAATCATGCAGGCTCCGAGAGGGAGGGGACTTATTGAAGGGTCCAGCTTGGAAGTACTGGAGTGGCTCCCTCCTTGTAGTGATCAAGTGCTCTAAAGGCAAGAAATCTAAGGCCCATCTGTGAGGGGGTTCCGTGTCCCCAGTGTCCCTTCATTCTCTGTTCCTGGTGGCCTTAAACTTCCATCTCGAAGGAATCAACAAAGGGCACAGTCCGTTCTCCCCGGAAGAATCTTTGTGAGCCTGTCATCAGAGGCATGAGCCGGAGCAGGGCCATTTCTGGGGAGGTGCTAGAAGGTCCCAGCTGCTCGTGAAGACCTACGGTGTGGAATTGGAAGCAGGGATGGGGGAAGGTGGAGGCCAAGCCCTGGGTCCCTGGAAGAGCATCAGTTGGACAAGCTGTCCACGGGGGGCCCAGCAGCTTGTGCAGGGAGAGAGGCGGAGGAGAGGTCCTCCTGCCTGCATGCTGGGGGGACCCTGGAGGCCTGGCTTCCTAAAGCAGGGCTGATGAGGATACAGCCAAGGCCAAGAGACCACTCGAGGTTGGCTATGACTGCTTTTTAGTTCCACCTCTGATAAAGGCCAACTATGAACACAACAAGAGCGATTCATATTTATAATGACAGCATCATCTTGGGCTTTATGGAAGCGTTTTTGCTCCATAAACCTGACCCTCCTTCATAAAGAGCTTCTCACTTCCTGTTCTCAGTGCTGGCTCGGGGGCACCTATAATTATCATTTTTATACTTGGAGAAACTGGCTCCAGAGAGGAAAAGGTGGAGGCTCCTGTTCACCTGCTCACTTGGTAATGATAATCTTGGCGACCAATTAAGGTTGGTGCTGACCTCATCCTGCACAAACCTTTGCCAGGTGAGTGGAAAGAACGTAGATTCCTTCACTTACCTAGCTTTGCAGACAGGTCTTTCAGCCTCCCTTTCTGATCCGTGAAATTGGGGTGGCAATAATGTGTATTCCTGAACATTGGTGGTCAATAGGAATGTAATGTGAGCTGTGACCGGGAGCTATGTCTGCAACTTAAAATATTGCTAGTTTTCACAAATTAAGAGACGTGAAATCAATGGCAAGTATCTTTCATTTCGCACAATAAATCCAAACACCGTCATTTTGATTTGTAATCAGTCTTTTAAGATTAGCAACGGAGTGTTTTACGTTCCTGAGCCCGTGGAAGCCTGCGTGCAGTTCAGCTCACAGTCATCTCAATTCAGGCGCCTTACTTTCCACTGCTCAAGACCGCGCGTGCCTAGTGGCTACCGAACTGGGTGGCGCAGTCTGTAAGGTTCTCTGAGGATTAAGTGACCTAATCTTAACATCTGTAAGGTAGGTAAGACACCCGCTGACACATCCATGAGGTTCTTTTTTTTTTTTTTTTTGCGGTACTGGGGATTGAACTCAGGGGCATTCTACCTCCGAGCTATACCCCCAGCCCTATTTTTTATTCTTTATTTTGAAACCGAGTCTCACTAAGTTGCGGAGTGCCTCACTAGGTAGCTGAGGCTGGCCGCGAACCCGGATCCTCCGGTCTCAGCCTCCAGAATGCTGGGATTACAAGCGT
>PVLC010040747.1:0-13650 GCA_004027655.1 Graphiurus murinus
AAAAAAAAAAAAAAAAAAAAAAAAAAAAAAAAGAGTCTCACTAAGTTGCTGAGGCTTTTTTCAAACCTGCAATCCTCTGGTCTCAAGTACTGGGATTACAGGCATGTGCCACCACACCCAGCTAAATCCCAGCCTTCTTATGAGGTGGGTCAGGGTCTGATGCACATTCCCCTCAGATACCCATCTCAATCTGAATCCAAGACTCTGTTGTGGTACATGGTTATTTTATCCTGGCCTTGGATAACATGAGGTGTGCATTGTGCGTATTGCTTTTCTAATCATGTAGCTTAAGGATTTCACAGTTGGATAATGTGGGGAGATGAAGGTGGTTTGCAGAACAGGTTATGGGAAAGGAGAAAGATGCACAGAAAGAGAGCCTCAGAGGTCTACAGACATTTCCACTGGAGAATTCAACGAAATGCTAATCAAAAGCTTAGTGAGAGGGAAATATCCTAAAGCCAGAGATAGAACCATCAAAGGGACTAGATTGAGCAGTGTCCAATACTCACACAGAGCCAGGGATAGCACTCGTTCCCACTAGTCAGACAGAAAATCACATGTAATACATGAGGCATTGGGTAGAGCATTCAAGAAGATCTTAGCCTATACTGAACTCTGTTCTGGTTCTACCTAGCAAATCTTAAAAGCAAGACCATAAAGGACTGAATAGTTTCCAAGTCACTTAACTGCATATCATAATGAAAATCATGAATTTCAGAATACAAAAGTATCTGGCACCCTAAAAGTTAAATTTATAAGGTTTTGGACCCAAAGATTGCAGAGCATGCAAAGAAAGAGGAAAAAATAAGACCTATAATGAAAGGAAAAGGCAATCAATTGAAAATTATCCAGACTGCACAAAGATAATAGAATTAACATATAGTTAATGCTGAAATAGTTATTATAATTGTATTCTATCCATTAAAAATGTTAGAGGCAGAGAAGATATAAGAGTCTAGAGATGAAAACTACAACATCCAAGATGAAAAATACAGTGGGTGGGACAACTGCCTAATCTTAGATATATCAAGGGAAAAGGAATATTAAACTCAAAGACTTAGCAAGAAAAATGATCCAAAGTGAAACCCATAGAGAAAGAGAATTTTTAATGAAAAGAACATCAGTGATCTGTGTAACTTCAAGTGACTAATATATATGAACTTGTAGGTCCCCAAAGAGGAAAGACACATAAAAAATATGTGAAGAAATAAAAGCTAAAAATTTTCCATCTCTGATGAAAATTGTAAAATACATCATTATCAAGTTGTTCAAACCCCAGAGTTAAAAAAGAAGAAGAAGAAAAAGAAAAACTTAAAAGCAGATGCAAAGGAAGTAACACAGGTTACATATACAGGAATATAGATAAGAATGACAGCAGATTTCTTGTTAGAAACAAAGCCAGCAAGTAAAACAATGACTTTAAAATTGAGTATCTGGAATTCTGTATACAGCAAAAATATAAAAAAAAAAAAAAAAAAAAAAAAAGAAGAAGGAAAGGAAGAAAGAATAGGACTGGGGATGTAGCTCAGTGGTAAAAACCTTGCCTAGCATGTACAAGGCCCTGAGTTCAATCTCAAGTACCACTAAATGAATTAATTAGTTAATTAACTAATTAATGAGGGAATAAATAAATAAATAAAATGTGAAGTCAGGCATGGTGACACACACCTGTAATCCCAATACTTGGGAGGTGGTGACAGGAAGAGCGCAAGTTTGAGGCCAGCCTCAGCAACTCAGCGAGACCCTGTTTCGGAAAAAAAAAAAAAAAAAAAGGCTGGAGGTGTATCTCGGAGGTAGAATGCCCCAAGTACTGGGATTACAGGTGTGTGCCACCACGCCCAGCTTGGGTGATATTTAGCCGAGACTCTAGATTTTTTAGTTGCTGCTAGAACAAGTCAAGACTCCGGGGGCTACTGGGGTGGGATGAACGTGTTTTGAAACCTAATGTCTCAGTCAATGCTCTTGCCGCCGTATCCTCGTCAACCTGACCCCACAACTTAGAGAGGAAGGAAGATTAATTTGCTCGCAGTTTCTTGGAGATTCCAGGCTCAGTCCGTGTGAGGCCGGTGTCTTTGGATCTCAGGGCCTGGTGGTAAGAAGCAGAGAGAGGGAGAGAGACGGGGTCCGCTCTCACATCAGAGCGAGCAAGGGGAGGAGAGAACCTGATATAATCCTGAGGCCACACCCCCGGGGGCCCCTCCTTAGCGACCAAGCCCCGCCCCCAGCATGGCTACCTTGTTTCCGTGAGGGCTGGGAGGGCGTTCTAAATCCAGGCCATGACACCTAACCTCTCAGGTGATAATATGAAGAGGTGGGGCCTTTGAGAGGTGACCAGGTCCTGAGGGCAGATTCCTTACGAATGGGATTTGGGACTTTTATAAAAGAGACCCCCAAGCCAGGCGTGGTGGCGCATGCTTGTAATCCCAGCATTTGAGGCTGAGACCGGAGGATCCAGGTTCTTGGCCAGCCTCAGCTACCTAGTGAGGCACTCCGCAACTTAGTGAGACCCTGTTTCAAAATAAAGAATAACAAATAGGGCTGGGGGGTATAGCTCAGAAGTAGAATGCCCCTGAGTTCAATACCCTGTACTGCAAATAATAATAATAATAATAATAATAATAATAATAATAATAATAATAATAAAAGGGACCCCAGAGAACTATTAGAAACCTCCTTCCACCATGGAGGACACCACTAGAAGGTGTGGTCCGTGAGGAATGGGCCCTTGTCAGACACTGAATTGGACAGAAACTTGATCTTGCGATTCCCAGTCTCCAGAACTACAAGGAATTAATGCTTGTTGATTTTTAAGCCACCCAGTTGGTGGCATTTTGGTTATACAGCCTGAATGGAATTAGATGACAGATTAGCAATGCATCTGCATTGGGAACATTCCATAGGAAGACTCGACAGAAGCATACACAGCTATTAAAAGGCCTCGACTTCAAATATTCAATTTGGGAGGCTGAGATAGGAGCATCTCAGGTTCAAGGCCAGCCTCAGCAACTTAATGAGAACTTATTTCAAAATAAAAAAAAATGAAATAAGGCTAGGGGTGTAGCTCGGAGGTAGAATGCCCCTGGGTTCCATCCCCAGTACCACATGCACATGTATGTACGTATACACACACACACATTCAATTTGCCAAACACTTCATTCCCAAACCATTTTAGAGGACTCTTGAATGACACCTCTCTGCAGATGTCTTTCTCTTCTACCCCCAGGAAAATAGAGAAGAGGAAATTGGCAGAAATGGATCATAAACAGGAATACATTTCTCTTGGTTTTCCTTTAGAAATAGTTGGATGCCTTTCCATTAACGCACGGATCCCATCTACTTGTGACAAAACAGAAGAGGCTCTCTGCCCAGGGTGTGCAGCGGCTTTTGTGACATCAGGAAAGGACAAATCCCCCGTCCACGTCTTCACATTTTGTTCTGTGGCAATGATGAGACTATCAAAGTCAGAGGACTGTTAGGAATCAAATTAGAAGAGCATCACACGCTTCTCAGGCTTTTATTCCATCTAATTGCCATTCCTACCTGAGAGGAAATGAAAGTCTTAACAGCCCAGGACAGTGAAACTGTCAGAGGCAGTTTCCAGACTCAGAAAGAAGAGTGAACAGGCTCTGAGTCTCGGGGCGGCCACGGGGCTGTGTGTGGTTCCCATCACTAATCCTGTGGACGGGGAAGGGCCCCCACCTGGTCCACATGTGTCAGACAGGGTGGGGAGCTGACGGGGGAGGCTGACATGGATTATTCCCTCAGAACCTCTGCATCTGAGCTTCCTAGGGGCAGCCGTGGGGGCCCAAAGCTCACAGCATCCTCCCCCAAGTCCTCCCTGGTGTGTTGGCCCAACACCGATCTGATCTCTAGAATTCTGGCTCAGTTTCTGTATTTAGCACCCCAGGAAGGTCCCAGAGAAGCTCAGCCCTACCTGCTCAAATGGGGCCTCCCACTGCCTGCCTCCTGCCACCCACCTGCTTCTAGGTTCTTTTTCCAACCCTCTTTTCCTGCTCCAGCAGCTGTGGAGAGCCCCACTGAGAGAGGATGAGCAGGAGAGGACAACATCGAGGCCTGTGTACTCTGAGGCTCCTGACCCAGGCCGTCCCTGCCCTGATACACTGACGAGGAGCCCGGCTGTCCCATGCTTCTGCCATTACCTCACCTCTGACCCCGGGGCCCAGCCCTGGTCTGCTTCCAACTTCCACCCACCCTCTGGCTCAAGCTGAACCCCTCCTGCTGTGCCTCACAGCCAAACTCCAGCAACAGTCGCATTCACATGGCACAGGCTCTGGTTTTCTTTTGAGTCAGGCATGAGTCTGGAAAGACATAAGGCTGTTCAGTGCCAAAGCCCAGGGTGGGATCTTCTCTGGTAATATATCTCTTTGGTAAAACAAAATTTGCAACCAAGACTTCCATTCAAGAAGGGACAAGAATGGGATCCATACCCTGATAGAGGTGTAGAATGTCTACACTGGTTTAGATTCAACAACCTCATGGTCCACAAGATTCCTCGGAATGTTTGGGGTTGCTAGTTCAAAGATGTGGGTGATCTTAGTGGTGTGCAGGGCAGACCTTCAGTGAAGTTATGTGTCCAACAAGGCACCACCTAAGAGGTCACCACCAACCTCTGGCAGAGCTGCTGCTATGTGTGGAGTGTGGCTCAGTTGGATTTGGGGGGTTCTTTGGATGCCCCCAACTATATGCAATCCCCTACAAGTCAAACCTGCTCTGGATAGCAATACTTCCTCCCCCTTTTCCTCTTGTGGCCAGCACAGCAATGGCCAACATCCTACATTTCCTCACACTAGGAATGGCCTGTTCTACACCCCTTTTTAGTTGAGAACACTTCACCTTCATCTTTACCATAGACAGAAAAGTTCCAGAAGATAAGATGGGGTTTCTGAGGTCAGAGGAGGAAGTGGAAATTGTTTCCTCCATCCTTTTGAGGATGGTCCAGATCCTGTCCCGGAATGTAGGTTGCCATGGTGATGGGAAGAGAAGATGCTAAAACTGGAAGACAGTGACATTTTGCAATGGGAAAATGGGTTTCGGAGGTTGAATGAGGCTTCTTTAAGATGTAGTTCTCTTAGCAATCTGGCAGAATGCCCATGACTCAATAGGCTAGTAAGAAAACTTCCTGAATGTTTTTGAGACATGTAGACCTCTGTCTTCTCTGTCTGCTCCTAAGAATTTGTATCAGTCCATTTTCATCAGGTTATGCTGCAGCAACAAAGAACTCCAAAAACTCACAAAGTTTTATTCCTTACTTATGTTACATGTTGGCTTGGTGGTGGTTCTGATGCAAACGTCTTCACTATTTTAAGGAGACCAGCCGAAAGAGCAATCTCAGACTAGGACAGCTCATTTTCTTGGCAAAGGTGGGGGTTAGGGATGGGGTCAGCAAGAAAGCTGGTAGAAATACTTATTGGTTCTTAAAACTTCTTAGGAATTGATGATGATGGTGCCATTGGACAAAGTTAATCAAATGGCCAAGTTGACAATAATGGGACAGGAAGGAAGTGTACACCTCCCCTCCTCTGCCAGAGAAGGCGCTGAAGTGATCAGTCCAGAGAGGGACAATGAATATTTGGACTGAGCATAAACTACTAGAGATCCAAGGGAGCCATAGTCTCCTGCTAACACCACATGGCAGTAGAAAAATACCAAGGATACTAAAATATTTTGAATCCACTAGCAGAAAACTGTGATATAGATATTATGACTCATTCGGAAATGTCCTTGTTGCAGACTGGTGTATCTTGAAAGAATAAATTGGTCCTGCTCAAACTCGAGAAACCATTTAGGGCCTTTCAAAACCAAAAGAGGTGCCAAGGCATTTTGAAAAGGGCCATTAGTAATAGACGTGACAAGTTACCCCTGACTTATTAAAAAAGAAAATTATTTTATAAATGAGTCCATTACAGAGTATTCATGAGATATTAGGGCTCTGAGATCCGGCTGAATAGGAGGGAAGAGAAGATAATTAGGGCAGTTGGAGATCCGTTATTTTGTGAGCTTGCCAAAGGAAATAATTCCTGTGTTTGTTCTTCAGCAGATAGCTATAATGGCTTTGCATGGGGCCAGCACGGAGCTGGACAGAAGGTGATGAGGACGTGCCTGGCTCAAGGGCTCACATCTGGGTTAGGGCGGGAGGTGCTGTGGTCTGGATCTTAAATAACCCCAAAGGCCGCATATTAAAGGCTTAGTCACCAGCTTGGTGCTATTGGGGAGCAGTAGGAAGTTTAGAGGCCTTCCTGACGGGTGGCCTTCCAGAGGTTGGAGCGTGTCCTTGGGGAAAGTGGGACCCCAGCTGTTCCAGTGAGCATTCTCACTGCTATGACCCAGTAAGCCCGAAAGCACACAATTTAGAGGGAGGAAGATGTATTTGCTCACAGTTCTGAAGATTTCAGAGGTTCAGTCTGTATCAGGCTGGGTCTGCAGAGCTCAGGCATGGCGGTAGGAAACAGAGAGGAGAGAGCAAGGGTTCTTCTCTCAAATCATGTAGGCGGAAAGCATGACAGCAAGCAAGGGGATTCAAAGACACGAGCACAGTCCCTAAGGCCTTATCCCCCACACCCCACTGGCCTACGTTACCACCCAGTAAATCCATTCCCATGGATTTATCGGCTCATGAGATTACAGCCCTCATGGCTTAATTCTACCAGCTCTGAACATTAACACATGAGCCCTTCAGGGGACATGCTAGATCTAACTATAACACCAGCGCTCTCTTCTTTTCTCTTTGCTCCCTGGCTCACCCTGAGGGGAGCAATTTTGTCCCTCCATGCACTGCACCATGATGTGCTGCCCCGTCACAGGCCCAAAGCAACAGGACTAACCAATCAAAGGCCATAACCTTCAAAATCAAGAGCCAAAATAACTTTGGCATTTCATAAGTTGATTATCTTGGGTATTTGTTATAGTGATGGAAAACTGACTAACACAGAAGAAAACCATGTAAACCAATAAGCAGTTACACCAGACACCAGAAATATGTATCAGGCACAGAAGTAGCAAAAGGGGTGCTCTCTCCAGTAGAGGTAGGGAGAGCTTCTTAGGGGCCCTGATATCTTGTATGTATTGAAGGTGGCTCAACAAGCAAGAAAAAGGGAAATGGAACTACCATGTGACCCAGCTATACCATGCCTTAGCACTTTTTTCAAAAGAATTAGTATAATACTATAGAAATACATGAATACCTATGTTCATAGCAGAACAATTCACAACAGCCAATTTTTTATACAAACCCAGGTATCCATCAACAGATGAATGGTTAAAGAAACTGTGTTATATCTGTACAATGGAATTCTACTCAGCCATAAAGAAGCACAAAATTGTGTCATTTTTAGGAAAATGGATATAACTGGAGAATATCAAACTGAGATCATCCAGTCTCAGAAAGTTAAATGTTGTATGTTTTCTCTCATATGTAGAAGCTAGAGAGAAAACAGGAAACACAAGGGGACTTTAAATAATGTGGAGAGACCTGTGGCATAGTGAAGGGAGTTTGGGGAGGAGGATTGAGAAAAGAGACAGTCCAAATAACATAATGGTAATATATGAAAGTGTTTCTACCATGGAGTGTCCAGTGGGGAGACCTGGTGACCGAGGACTAGGAGATCAACGGTCTTGGCTCAGGTAGGGGTGTGGCTGAGATCGAAGCAGACTCAACCAGGAACTAACTGGATGTGAGGAAGAGGGTTTTTAACATTGCCTGGCTCTTTGTTGATCAAAATGGATAAAAACAAATTTCCCTTAAGATAAAAATGTTCCATTGTTCTTTAGAGGAAATCTGAAACAAAAAGAGATGGGGCCAGGGCTCATGAAATGGAGACTTTGAAAGCTGTTTCCCAGTTGAAGTGAGGAGGGAGCTCACCTCTGTCCTGCAGCTCTTGGGCACAAACCCACCCGCACCCGCCTCTCACACCCATCGATGCTCAGAAAACTGCTACTGGGAGCCATCAGACTGGCGAAGTGGCTCATTAATGACATAAAATCTACGAGCATGGCAAATACACCCTTCATTTTATTTTTAGGTATGTTTGAGTGGTGCTGTGATTTTTGTGTTTTTCTTGGCAGTTTTTCCCCCAGTAAAATTAAGCACTTCAGCTTTGGTAAACAGAGCACAATAAAGTGAGTGTGAAGGGCTGAGGAGCTATTTTAATGAAATAAGTTTCAGTCCTCCCTGCCTCCCTGCCCCCAGCCTGGGGTCTGCAAATGGCACTGATTCTCCACCACCCACGGTAATACTGGTGACATGACAAGTGACATCGGTGTCCCCTCCCTCTGCCACGACAGGCTAGTTCTTTGGAAGGGGGTGCTGGAAAGGGTGGGACAGGATGCAGTGGCCAAAGAAATGACCAATTTGTGATTCTGAGTCATGAATTATCATAATTGGGAGTCAGACCGAGTGTGTTGCTGCTGTTGCTGCCCGTTCTCCATAAAAGCCGTGGGAATTAAAATAATAGGCTTTTAAAAGAAGAGCCATGCCCAGCTCTACTTAATGGCCTGCACAGGATGCATTAGCCACAGACAGACCCAGATGCACAGGTGGCCAGATTGAAATGTCACCTCCAGCAACTCCCCCGCAGCAAAGAAGGAACCCAGGAGGAGGGGACCTCATTCCCTGGAGCAGGATAAGGAAGGAGCCCCAGGAAATCTGCCTGCGAGGCTTAGGGGATCAGGAGGACTTGATGGAAATGTGCAACTGTGTGTGTGTGTGTGTGTGTGTTTTAACATTTTGAAACAGGGCCTTGTGAGGTTTCGGAGGCTAGCCACAAACCTGCGATCCTCCTGTCTCAGCCTCCCAAGTGCTGGGATCACAGGTGTGCCCCATGAGATGTCCAACTTTACAATTACAAAGCAAAGTGTTCAAGGCCCAGCACAAAGGGGCCACTCTTACTACCTATCTGTGAGAGAAGGGTCCTGCTGGGACGAGGCCTTGGACGGGGGTGGAGAAGAGACTTGGGAAGGAGGGAGACTGACTGGGAAGGGAACTGCCTGCTCTGCATTTCAGGTGACATGACAAGGTGAGGTGCCTGCCAGGTCAGCAACAGGACAGTCGGTGGCGTTCTTCATCAGCAAGACCCCAGCCTGGCCCAGCTCAACGCAAGGTCAGCAGTTCAAGCTCGGGTTTCCTGAGGAGGGGAAGGAAAAGAGGGCAGACTGGGAGGGTGCCCGAGCATCCTGCCTCTTGGCCTGCATCCAAGTCACCACCGAATGGCCTGAGGCTCTTCCAGGCCGACCCAGCCTCCTGGCAATGGCAGTGGCCTGAAGACTTGGAGTTCCAAACAGAAAATTAGTGACAGGTTTCCAGGCACAGTGGCACATACCTGTAATTCCAGTACGTGGGAAGCTGAGAGAGGAGGATAGAAGGTTCAAGACCAGCTTCAGCAAGAGAGATCCTCAACTTAGCAAAAGCCTGTTTCAAAAATAAATAGATGATAGATAGATAGATAGATAGATAGATAGATAGATAGATAGATAGATAGATAGATAAAATGGGCTGGGGGGTGTAGCTCAGAGGTAGAACACCCCTGGGTTCAATTCCTAGTATGAAAAGAAAAGTAAGGAAGAGAAGAGAAAAGGAAAACAAAAGACAGGAAAGGAAAGAAAGGAAAATTAGTGCCAGGCTGCCATGGTGGCTCCAAAGACATTCTGGCCCAAGGTCTCAATTAGTCACCTGAATCCAAGTAGCACAGTGAGAACAACTGTCCCAGGAGGTGAGGGGAATCTGGCCTTTCTTTATGGAACCAACTAGGACCTAAGAACACAGCCTCCCCGGCACCCCGAGCAGGCGCAGAGGCGAGAGGAATGTCATGTTGGCAGCAGGATCCCAGAGGTGGCAGGGGGCCAGCCCCTGCAAAAAACTATATACAGTGTGTGTTGTGATTGGAAGAGTATCAGCAGTGCACGCGACTCCTAAGAAGTCCCCGGCACCAACAGTTAATTCTTTGATATTAAGCAGTATCCTGTTTAAACTCTAAGTCCTCCCACAGAGGCAGCACAAGGATTGCTCCTTCCTCTGGGACACTTGGGTGGAAGAGAAGTCACCAGAAAGCTGAAGGGAAAGGACAGAGCCAGGTCTGCAGCCTTGTTCTGTGAAGAGCCAAATGATCTCTGTCCTGACGATTCACACAACTTCATGTAACTTTCATGTCACAAAATATTTTTCTTCTGATTTTTTCTAAACATGGAAAAGTCATATAATATACATTTATTTATTTATTTATTTATTTATTTATTTATTTATTTATTTATTTATTTATTTATTTATGTTTGGTACTGGGCATTGAACCAGGGTCTTGCTAGGTTGCTGAGAGTCTTGCTAAATTGCTGAGGCTTTTCTCAAACCTACAATTCTCCTGTCTCAGCCTCCCAAGTACTAGGATTATAGGCATGCACCACCACACCCAGCTATGTACATCTTTATAGAGTACAGTGTGGCAATTTGATTCATGTATACAATGTGTGCTGATCAAATCAGGGTAGTGACTATAGTTCACTATATCCTATTATGTGTTTTATGAAAAATTGAAAGAGCAGAGACTGAAGGAGGCTCCAAAGGGAAAGAATGATAAAGAGATGGAGACGTTAATTACCCCAATTTGATCAGTACACAGTACATACACATGTCAAATTGTCACACTATACCCCAAAATAAGTACAGTTAAAATAACAGGAATTAATTTTAAAAGAAAGCAAAAATGGAAAAGCCATTCTTAGCTAACAGTTGTAGAAAAATAGGTTGCAGGCTGTATCTGGCTGATGGGCTGGAGCCTCCCTTGAAGAAATGCTGAAAAAAAACCCCACAACTCTATGCATGCTGTGTTTGTTTGTTATGCATGCTGTGTAACAAAACAGACCCTTGATAAGACACAGTAATAATGCCCAGGGACAGGTTTACCTGTGGCAGAGGCGTGAAATCCCAGGCATACAGGTTTCATAATTGCAAAAGAAAAAGAAAAGTAAAAGAAACACTCCAAACAAGTGCTGCATATACATGATGTTGTGGTAGAAAAGTTACTAAAATGGAAGGCCATATATCCAGGCAACCACCTGAAGAAAAGGTCGTTAAGTCATGTAGGTCATAAGTCACCTAAGTTGTAGGTTGCTCAGGAATTTCCTTCAATCACTAACTGCCAAGTTTCAACTTCTGCAAGCCTGCCTGCCTACTTCCGCCCTTTGTTCTATAAAATGAGAATGCACGTGGAGCTCAGGCTGGAGTTTTTCAGGAGCTATCCTAACTTTGGCCCGCTGGTGTAATAAACTTCCTCTTTTCCACCCTAATTGGCATTGGGTCAATTATTCCAGAGAATTTCTACAACAACGTCTCTTCTGCATTGCACTTTAATAGAAGGGTCCTGGCAGCAGCTGAGCCCCTTAGTAAACCAAGGGCAAAACCCCTCAGACAATTGAGTCACCCGAATGGCAGGGCTTAGCAGTCTCTGGTCTTTGCTGCTTGCTGCTGGTGGCTGATGATTTCGAGGCCATTTGTACCTGCAGGAGCCAACCCCATCTCCCTCAGCTCGAAGCTGCCCAACCTGCCCGTCAGGACTCAACACAGAGAACTCCTGTAGGATCTTTCTTATGTAAATAGATACCATGATTCTAGCATGGGTGGCAGCCTCTTGTCTACTGGGAAATCATTTTACAAGCTTGGGCATAAGAAACCTTATACAATTTGCATAAACAGTTGAGAGCAAATGAGATTATTTGGAATAAATGCAAAGTAACATTTTGACAGTGGCAAATTCAATCTCTACTGAAGATGAGATTTAGGGTTTGTAAAAAGACAGGAGTCAGGGTATGCTGTACAACGTGCTAGAAGACGCAGGTTGACCCTCAGGTTCAGTTTCTGCATTTTCACTTTCTTGTGATTCACTTGTTCAATCAAGTACCAGAGGGGATTCTAAGCCCTCGAGCACATAGGGTTGGAACTACTCTAGAAATAGATAGAAACCTCTGTTAACGGAGTAAAAAGAGAAGGGAAGCCGGGCGTGGTGGTGCACGCTTGTAATCCCAGCATTTGGGAGGCTGAGACCGGAGGATACGGGTTCAAGGCCAGCCTCAGCTACCTAGTGAGGCACTCTGCAACTTAGTGAGACCCAGTTTCAAAATAAAGAATAAAAAATAGGGCTGGGGGTATAGCTCGGAGGTAGAACGCCCCTGAGTTCAATCCCCAGTACCGAAAAAAAAAAAAAAGAGAGAGAGAAGGGAAGATCTTTGACAAAAGTGCAGTTCTAAATATGTTTATATAAACGAATTTTAAAAAGTGATAGAATACTGTGTTTTGTTCCAATACTGCAGCCTCAGTCCTGAAATGAGAGGTTTTATTTTTTTATTTTGAAACAGGGTCTCACTAAGTTGCAGAGAGCCTTGTTAAGTTGCTGAGGCTGGTCTCAAACCTGAGATCCTCCTGTCTCAGCCTCCCAAGTACTGGGATTACAGGCTTGTGCCACCATGCCCGGTGGCTGCAGGCATTTCTGAGAAAGAGGTTTAATACTGGCGAGACACATTTCCTACTCCCTACCTGAGCAGGAGTTAATATACTAGAGGACTAACGGGGCACAGGGGAACTAACTGCAGGCTCCTCCTTGCCAGTAGAGCAATCCTCTCTCCTCCACCACCAGGCACTCATCTTGCTTGTGAAAGCAAGGTAGGTGGCCAGAAAAAAGTAATTTTATTCTAGATCCACACATAAGAGAAAATATAGGACCTTTGATTTTCTGAGTGTGGCCAATCTCATTTAGCATAATATTCTCCAGTTTCATCCATTTTCCTGCAATTGACATAATTTTGTTCTTGTTTACGGCTGAGTAAAATTCCATCGTGTGTATATACCACAGCTTCTTTATCCATTCTCTGTTGATGGGCACCTAGGTTGGTTCCATAATTAGGCTCTTGTGAATTGTCCTGCTATAAACATGAATATGCGTGTATCACTATAGTATTCTAACTTCAGCTCCTTTGGCAGGATTCCAAGGAGTGCTGTGGTGTAGCTGGGTCATATGGAGGCTCCATTCCATCCTTTGAGAACCCTCCATGCTGCTCTCCAAAGCGGTTGTCCTAATTTGTAATCCCACCAACAGTGTATGAGAGTTCCTAAGTTGTAGATTGCTCAGGATTTTCCTTCAATCACTAATTGCCAAGTTTCAACTTCTGCAAGCCCGCCTGCCTACTTCCGCCCTTTGTTCTATAAAATGAGAATGCACGTGGAGCTTAGGCCGGAGTTTTTCAGGAGCTATCCTAACTTTGGCCCGCTGGTGTAATAAACTTCCTCTTTTCCACCCTAATTGGCATTGGGTCAATTATTCCAGAGAATTTCTACAACAACGTCTCTTCTGCATTGCACTTTAATAGTGGGGTCCCTGCAGCAGCTGAGCCCCGTAGTAAACCAAGGGCAAAACCCCTCAGACATTTGTGCCAGCATTTATTATTGTTTGTATTTTTTTTTTTTTTTTTTTTTTTTTTGCGGTGCTGGGGATTGAACTCAGGGGCATTCTACCTCCGAGCTATACCCCCAGCCCTATTTTTTATTCTTTATTTTGAAACCGAGTCTCACTAAGTTGCGGAGTGCCTCACTAGGTAGCTGAGGCTGGCCGCGAACCCGGATCCTCCGGTCTCAGCCTCCCGAATGCTGGGAT
>PVLC010040748.1:0-13697 GCA_004027655.1 Graphiurus murinus
CGCACGCTTGTAATCCCAGCATTTGGGAGGCTGAGACTGGAGGATTCGGGTTTGAGGCCAGCCTCAGCTGCTTAGTGAGGCCCTCTGCAACTTAGTAAGACCCTGTTTCAAAATAAAGAATAAAAAAATAGGGCTGAGGGTGTGGCTTGGAGGTAGAATGCCCCTGGGTTCCATCCCCAGTACGCAAAAAAAAATTTTTTTATATATATATATATATATATATGTATGTATGTATATATAATAGGACTGGAGGTGTAGCTCAGAGGTAGAACGCCCCAGGGTTTAACCCCCAGCACCATCAGCCCCCACCCTGGAAAAATATGGGCTTGGGGTCTAGCACAGAGGTACAATGCCCTTGGATTCAATCCCCACTACTAAAAAAAAAAAAGGCTTTTCCACATTTGGATTCATTCCCTTAAGATATGTTCATTCCCAGGATCAGGATTTAGAAGATCCAGCTAAAGGAAGGGAAGCTTTGAAACGCCTCTAGAAGCACATTGCTAAACTGCAGGCATTCCAAGAGGTCTTCGCTCATGCCCATCTTTACCAGCAAGAGAGGAAACGTCTCACTCTTTTCTATCTTTGAGCCATCTGACCTTTAAAAACTTGTTGCTAAACTAATAAAAGAAAAAACATGTTGCCACCCCCAGGTGAAGTGATTTCTACTTCTATCCCTTTGGTACCTGTGTGCTCCAATTGTCAGGTTGGAGTCCGGGGCGGCGTCTGTGCCCGCGTCCTGGGCTGTGAGGTGCAAGGGACCGAAGGGACCAAGCGGTGGCACTAGAGAGTCACAGAGGGAGACCCAGGCTCAGCGCTGGTTTTCTGGTGCAGAACGAAGTTCTCGTAGGGCACAGGGTTTGCTTTCAGTATGCCAGGAAAGTCGCTTTTCTGGAACATAAATTATAAATTTACATGTGTAACTAGGCAGGATTCTTATACAGATACATTTTGATTATCTATAATCACGGTTTTTATCGTTCCACCCTTGTCTCCCATGAAGAGGCGGCACATTGTTGCCTAAGTGTATTCTTACAACATCAACTACATCGTGTGTCTGTGTGTGTGTGTTTGGGGATTGAACCCAGGGGCATTCTACCTTCAAGCTACACCCCCCAGCCCAATTTTTATTTCTTATTTGGAAACAGTGTCTCCCTAGGTTGATGAGAGTCTCACTGCTTGCTGAGGCTGTCCTCAAACCTGTAATCTTCCTGTCTCAGCCTCCCAAGTACTGGGATGACAGGCGTGCCACACCATCAGCCACATCTTGTCACTGCCCTGACTCAAAACTTTTCACTGGCTCCAAATCCCCTTAGCAAAAACCCAAGTTGCAGCCAGGCATGGTGCATGTATGTAATCCCAGCTACTCAGGAGGCTGAGGCAGGAGGATCAAAGGTTTGCGGCCAAGTTGGGCGTGGTGGCGCACACTTATAATCCCAGTACTTGGGAGGCTCAGACAGGAAGATCACCAGTTTGAGGACAGCCTCAGCAATTTAGCAAGAACCTTTACAACTTAGTGAGACTCCATTAAAAAAAAAAAAAAAAAAAAGTAGCTGGGTGTGGTGGCGCACGCTTGTAATCCCAGCATTCGGGAGGCTGAGACGGGAGAATCCAGGTTCGAGGCCATCCTCAGCTACCTAGTGAGGCCCTCTGCAACTTAGTGAGACCCTGTTTCAAAATAAAGAATAAAAAATAGGGCTGGGGGTATAGCTCGGAGGTAGAATGCCCCTGAGTTCAATCCCCAGTACCACACAAAAAAATTTAAAAAGTTATATATATTATCTCCAGCTATACCACTCCTGGGTATCTTTCCAAAGGAACTGAAACCAGAATACTATAGTGATGCATGTATCTCCATGTTTATTTTATTTTTTATTTATTTTTTGCGGTACTGGGGATTGAACTCAGGGGCACCTTTGAGCTACACCCCCAGCCCCATTTTTTATTCTTTATTTTGAAATGGGGTCTCACTAAGTTGCAGAGTGCCTCACTAGGTAGCTGAGGCTGGCCTCGAACCCGGATCCTCCGGTCTCAGCCTCCCGAATGCTGGGACACAAGTGTGCGCCACCACGCCCGGCTGGTATTTACTTTCTTGACACACCGCCCAGTTCTCTCTTGACCTGCTTAATGACTCTCACTAGGTCTGACCTCCACTTGCCAGGCTCTTTACCTGGGATATTCATTCCTTGTATACCCAAGTCCTAGAACAGTTGGGCAGGTAGCTGACTCTAAAAAAAAAAAAAAAATTATTTATGAAATGAATGAATTTTAGCTACCCATTTCAGGGTAAAATTCCTCCTTGGAACCAGGCATGGTGGCACACACCTGTCATCCCAGTACTTGGGAGGCTGAGACAGGAGGATCACAGGTTCGAAGACAGTCTTAACAACTTAGCAAGGCCCTTTGCAATTTAGTGAGACTCTGTTTCAAAATAAAATGCTATGCGTGCATTTATATATATAAAGTAGTTTCAGCCAGGCATGGTGGCACACCTGTAATCCCAGTACTTAGGAAGCTGATCACAGGTTCATGGACAGCCTCAGCAATGTAAGGAGACCCTCAGCAACCTAGTAAGACGCTGTTTCAAAACAAAAAGTAAGAGCCGGGTATGCTGGCACACACCTGTAATCCTAGTAAGACCGTGTTCCAAAGTAAAGAATAAAAAAATAGGGCTGGGGGTGTGGCTCAGAGGTAGAATGCCCATGGGTTCAATCCCTGGTACCACAAAAAAAAAAAAATGAAAGAAAAAAAGAATTTCCTCCCTGGATGTGTCACAGTCACACAGTCACATGGGCAAGTGACAGGCCTTCCTGACCTTGTGACACAGCAGCAGCGGAAGTTACCATGACTAAATAGGTAAAGGCACTATATTTAATTTTTAAGACTCATGTATTTACTTTCATCATCTCTTGCTTAGAATGTGATGACAAGCCGGGTGTGGTGGCGCATGCCTGTCACCCCAGGACTTGGGAGGCTGAGACAGGAGGAATGGAGGTTTGCAACCAGCCTTGGCAATTTTTTTTTTTTTTTTTTTTTTTTTTTTTGCGGTACTGGGGATTGAACTCAGGGGCATTCTACCTCCGAGCTACACCCCCAGCCCTATTTTTTATTTTTTATTTTGAAACCGGGTCTCACCAAGTTGCGGAGTGCCTCACTAGGTAGCTGAGGGTGGCCGTGAACCCGGATCCTCCGGTCTCAGCCTCCCAAATGCTGGGATTACAAGTGTGCGCCACCACGCCCAGCTCTCATATCTTTTTTAACCACCTCAATATTTTAAGGTTTTGGTTTGTTTGTTTTGTGGTAGCCCAGTTTGACCTTGAACCTGTGATCCTCCTGCCTCAGCCTCCCAAGTATTGGGATTACAGGCATCACCACACCCAGCTTTCTCTGATGTTCTTTATATAGATATGATATTTTTTTCAAGTCTTAAAAGGATCTATATAAGCCGGGCGTGGTGGCGCACTTGTAATCCCAGCATTCGGGAGGCTGAGACCGGAGGATCTGTGTTCGCGGCCAGCCACAGCTATATAGTGAGGCACTCCACAACTTTGTGAGACCCGGTTTCAAAAATAAAGTAAAAAATAGGGCTGGGGGTATAGCTCGGAGGTAGAATGCCCCTGAGTTCAATCCCCAGTACTGCAAAAAAAAGAAAAAGGATCTATATAGCTGGGCATGATGGCACACACTTGTAATCCCAGCATTTGGGAGGCTGAGACGGGAGGATTGCAGGTTCGAGGCCAGCCTCAGCTACTTAGTGAGGCCCTCTGCAATTTAGTGAGACCCTGTTTCAAAATAAAGAATAAAAATAGGGCTGGGGTGGAACTCGGAGGTAGAATGCCCCTGGGTTCCATCCCCAGTACCACACACACACACACACACACACACACACACACACACACACACACACAAAAGAATCTATTAGTCATAAACCATCCTATATTTCACACTTCAAAAGGAGAAGTGGTAATTTATACAATTTCTCCCCCTCCCTCCTCCCCCGGAGGGTCATGCGCTCCGTAGCTATTACTATTTTGGTCACATGCAGCCAGCCTATCTAGGAAAACTTTCGTCATCGAACTGTATGAATGCATAAGCTGGTATTTTTTTCTCTGTTTTTCGTAACTCGTCATCAGCCACAGTATTTGATATTTAAGGTGACCATTCTACCTGCCACATGATATTAAGAATTCCGAGCTGGGCGTGGTGGCGCACGCTTGTAATCCCAGCATTCGGGAGGCTGAGACCGGAGGATCCGGGTTCGCGGCCAGCCTCAGCTACCTAGTGAGGCACTCCGCAACTTAGTGAGACTCGGTTTCAAAATAAAGAATAAAAAATAGGGCTGAGGGTGTAGCTCGGAGGTAGAATGCCCCTGGGTTCAATCCCCAGTACCGCAAAAAAAAAAAAAAAAAAAAAAAAGAATTCCGCACGCTGATCTGAGGACGCGTGGCTGGCTGGTAGAGCACGTGTCTAACATGTGCAAGGCCATTGGTTTGAGCCCCAACAAAAACAGAAAGAATTCTGAGCAGGGTATGCAGTTGAATGCCTGTACTTTCAATACTTGGGAGGTTGAGACAGGAGCATGGAAGGTTTGAGGCCAGCCTCGGAAACTAACAAGATGCTGTTTCACAATAAAAAAATATAAAGGTCTGGAGGTGTAGCTCAGAGGTAGAATGCCCCTGGGTTCAATCCCCAGTACCACACACACACAATATGTGTGCGTGTTTTGTTGTGTGTGTGTGTGTGTGTGTGTGTAAAATAGCCAGCCGTGGTGGCTCATGCCTCTAATCCCAGTACTTGGGAGGCTCATGTAGGAGGTTCACCGTTCCAAGTGACCCCCGTTCCAGCCTCAGCAAATTAGCGCGGGTCTCAGCAACTTAACAAGATCCCGTTTCCAAGTAAAAATTAAAAAGAGCCGGGGTTGTAGCTCAGAGCTAGAATGACCCTAGTTTCAATCCCTTGTACCACCCAAGAGAAGCAAGAGAGAGAGAGAATTCTGCATAGGAAGATATTGGTGGGGGGGGCGGGGGGGGGCTTTCCTTATCAAGTTACATTCTTGGGTTCCTTTGGGATTCCTGGTGGGATTTTTCCGTGTTTTTGTTTTGCCTGTCCGGCTTTCAGAGCAGGGAGAAAGAGAGGCTGGAAGTGTGGTTACAATGAAAATGTTAAGCAATAACGGTTGTGAGAAAAGAGGCCATCTTAGCCAGATGTGGTAGTGCACACTTGTCATCCCAGTGTTTGGGAGGCTGAGTCAGGAGGATCACAGGTTTGCTGCCAGCCTCAGCTACTTAGTGAGGCCCTCTGCAACTTAGTGAGACCCTGTTACAAAATAAAGAATAAAAAATTGGTCTGGAGCCGGGTGTGGTGGCGCACTCCGTTTCAAAATAAAGAATAAAAAATAGGGCTAGGGGTGTAGCTTGGAGGTAGAATGCCCCTGAGTTCAACCCTCAGTACCACAAAAAAAAAAAAAAAAAAAATAGGTCTGGGAGTGTAACTCAGAGGTAGAATGCCCTTGGATTCAATCCCCAGTACTGAAAAAAAAAAAAAAAGAAGAAGAAGAAGAAGAAAATACAAGTAGTTAAGAGTAGCTGGAAAGTTGGAAGGCAGTTTTTGTTTTGTTTTGGTGGTACTGGGGATTGAAGCCAGGGGCACTCTACCTCCGATTTTGGAAGGCAGTTCTTTTTTTTTTTTTCTTTTGGTACTGGGGATTGAACTCAGGGGCATTCTACCTCCGAGCTACACCCCCAGCCCTACTTTTTATTCTTTATTTTGAAACAGGGTCTCACTAAGTTGCAGAGAGCCTCATTAAGTAGCTGAGGCTGGCCTCGTACCCGGATCCTCCAGTCTCAGCCTCCCAAATGCTGGGATCACAAGCGTGCGCCACCACGCCGGGCTGGAAGGCAGGTCTTAATCCCAGGCCCTGGTTCTCTCCTCCTGCTCCTGTCTTTGCAGCTGGCTCCCACAGAGCCCGCAGGTCCTGGCCCTTGTGCAGATTTAACTCAGCGAACTCATCCTGAGGCCCCTCAGTCAGCAGGGTTTTATGTTTTGTTTCTTTTCATTTTAGCACATTTGCTCATTGTTTTGGAAATATTTCACATTCCAGGCAGTTTAAGACTCTTTAAATAAACAGCTCACCTCTTCCTAGACAAGACCCATTGACTATATAAATTCTGCACTAAACTAGGCGCACGCTTGGGACTTGGGAGGCTGAGACAGAAGGATCACAGGTTCGAGGCCAGTCTCAACTACTTAGTGAGGCCCTGTTTCAAAATAAAGAATAAAAAATAGGGCTAGGGGTGTAGCTTGGAGGTAGAATGCCACTGGGTTGAATCCACCAGTAAATATTAATTAATTAATTAATTAATTAATTAATTCTCCACTAAATGGAGGAAAAACTCAACCTGAGATGTGCAGAGAGGAATTTAATTAAGCCAGGCGTGGCAGCACACGCTTGTAATCCCAGCATTTGGGAAGCTGAAACCAAAGGGTCCAGGTTCTCCGCCAGCCTCAGCTACTTAGGCTCTCTGCAATTTAGTGAGACCCTGTTTCAAAATAAAGAATAAAAAATAGGGCTGGGGTGTAGCTCGGAGGTAGAATGCCCCTGGGTTCAATTCCCAGTACCACAAAAAAAAAAAAAAAAAGAGAGAGAGAGAGAGGAATTTAATTTCCTTCCCTATTAGCAATTCTCCAAGGGAGAAACTTTATGCAGCACCGTAGTCAGCATTGGCAGAAAACTTGTTTCTCATAATCCATCAGCTGTGAAACAGGTTTTTTACTGTAAGCAACTTAAGTCATTTATTTGCATAGTTTTCATATTACACAATGACCCAGGTCTGCAGGCCAAGAAACAGTAAAATCAAACCCGGCACTTTTCAGTGTTAACCCCTTACACCAGCCTCCGATGCCCCCGTCAGAAACCCACCCACACCCTTTTTCTTCGGGCATTCCTTTTGTTTTTATTTTATTTTTGTGGTTCTGGCGATTGAGCTCAGGGGCAGTCTACCTCTGAATTACACCCCCAGCCCCATTTTATTTTTATTAGGAAACCAGGTCTCACTAGGCTGATGAGAGTCTCACTACTTGTTGAGGCTGTCCTCGAACCTGCGATCCTCCTGTGTCAGCCTCCTAAGTACTGGGATTCCAGGTATGCCTTTCTCTATATATGGAAGCCTTATAAGTAGCCCTGCCGGAATGTTCCAGATCACGGAAAAGTAAGGGAAAGGCTGCGGAGAAGAAACTACTTTGCTCTGCTCTCTCCCTGTTGCAGCCCTGTGAGGCAGAAAAATTAATTTGAGGCCTGCACAGCGGCGCACACCTGTCATCCAGTACTTGGGAGGCCGAGACAGGAGGATCGCAAGTTTAAGGTCAGCCTTAGCAACTTATCGAGACCCTCTGCAACTTAGACCCTGCTTGAAAATCAAAACTAAAATGGGCTGGAAGTGTAGCTTGGAGGTAGAATGCCCCTGGGTTCAGTAAAAAAATAAATAAATAGCCGGGCGTGGTGACGCATGCTTGTAATCCCAGCATTTGGGAGCCCTATTTTTTTATTCTTTATTTTGAAACAGGGCCTCACTAAGTAGCTGAGGCTGGCTGCAAACCTGCAATCCTCCTGTCCCAGCCTCCCAAGTACTGGGATTAGAGGTGTGTTCCACTGTGCCCACTCTTCCTTCCTTTCTTTCCCTCTCCATCTCTTTTCCTTCCTTCCTTCCTTCCTTCCTTCCTTCCTTCTGTCCTTCCTTCCTTCCTTCCTTCTTTTGTTCCTTCCTTCCCTTCCTTCTTTTCTTCTTTCCTTCCTTCCTCCCTCCTTTCTTTCTCTCTTTTCTTCTTCCCCTCTCCCTCCCTCCTTTCCTTTTCTTTTCTTCCTTTCTTTCTCTTTCACATCCTGCCATCTTGGAGCGCATCCCACCGTGGACAGCATCTTAGCTGTGACCTTTGGTCCTGCCGTGGTCTGGCGTGATGGCACAGCCGGCAGGTGGCAGGGGGTGAGCTCCTAGGGCTCCAGGTCACGCACAGTGGGTGTCGAGTCTCTTTGGTGGCTGAGAACCCCAGGGTTGCTGAGGGATGAGGGAAGGTGAGGACCAGACCCGTCCAGCCGCATTCCCCTGGGAGGACTGGAGCAGGCTCAGCGCATCGCTGAGTCAGCGGGAGGAGCGCAGCCAAGAGCTCCGCAAGGACAATAGCTGGGGAGAAAGACCTCAGCGGGAGCCCGCTGGAGAGCTCTCGGGACTGGATGCTAAACAGGAACCCGTCGTGGGAATACGGGAATCGGCTTCCTTCACTTACATCTTCCTTTTTTACATTTTTTTGCAGTACTGGGGATTGAACCCTGGGGCATTCTACCTCTGAGCTACACCCCCAACCCTATTTTGTTTTTTCATTTGGAAAGAGGGTCTTCCCCAGTTTCTAAGGGTCTTGGAAGCAGGATCTTGCTAAGTTGCTAAGGATCTTGCTAAGTTACTGAAACTGGCTTCAAACCTATGATCCTCCTTTCTCAGTCTCTCAAGTACTGGGATTACAGGTGTGTGTCACCATGCCCAGCTTCTATTAAATTTTTTTTGATGAATATCCATACTTTATCTATTTATTTATTTATTTAGCTACTGGGATTGAACCCAGGGGTGTTCTACCTCCGAGCTACACCCCCAGCCCTATTTTTTTTAACTTTTGAAACAGGGTCTCACTAATCATGGGCATTATTTTTCTTTGTGATGCCCTTTGCGACTCATTAAAGACCTCATGCCGGGGAAGATGGTGCATAACTGTTATTCCAGTACTTGGGGACAGAGATAGGAGGATTGCAGGTTCAGAACCAGCCTCAACAAGTAGTAAGACTCTCAACAACCTGGATCCTCCGGTCTCAGCATCCCAAATGCTGGGATGACAAGTATGCGCCACCACGCCCGGCTTGCTTAATTCCTTTTTATGTGTGAATAATATTCCATTGTATGGAAAGACCTTATTTGTTTATCCTTTTACCTGCTAACATTTGGGGAACCGGACGTGGTGGTGCACGCTTGTAATTCCAGTACTTGGGACTTTGAGACAGGAAGATCCTGGTTCACGGCCAGCCTCAACTACCTAGTGAGGCACTCCGCAACTTAGTGAGACCCTGTTTCAAAGTAAAGAATAAAAAATAGGACTGGAGCCAGGCGTGGTGGCACACGCTTGTAATCCCAGCATTTGGGAGGCTGAGACCAGAGGATCCGGGTTCGCGGCCAGCCTCAGCTACCTAGTGAGGCACTCCGCAACTTAGTGAGACCTGGTTTCAAAATAAAGAATAAAAAATAGGGCTGGGGGTGTAGCTCGGAGGTAGAATGCCCCTGAGTTCAATCCCCAGTACCGAAAAAAAAAAATAGGACTGGAGGTAGAATGCCCCTGGGTTCAATTCCCAGGACCACAAAAAACCAAACATACAAATATTTGGGTTCTTTCCACTTTGGGGCTGTTATGAATGTAGTACTGCTGTGAACATTTGTGTTCAAATTTTTGTTTCAATACCTGTTTTCAATTCTTCTGGATGTGTTCCTGGGGGTAGAATTGCTGGGTAATACGGTAATTCTGCCTTTAATTTACTGAGGAACTGCCAAACTGTTTTCCCGAGAGGCCGAGTACACCGATTTCCTTTCCCACCCACAATGCAGGAGGGTTCCGGTTTCCCCGCCTCCTTGCCGGCATCCCTTCCCCCATGAAACTTTAACAGACAGACTTGTGTTTGTTGATGTGCTATAGACTGTGTGTCTAATGGAAACATTCACAGAACCTGCAGGAATTCATTTTTTTTTTTTTTAAATGGTACTGGGGATGGAACCCAGGGGCATTCTACTGAGCTACCCCCCTAGTCGTATTATTATTATTATTATTATTATTATTATTATTATTATTATTATTATTATTATTTTATCTTGAAACAGGGTTTCCCTAGGTTGCTGAGAGTCTCACTACTTGCAGAAGCTGTCATCAAACCCACAATCCTCCTTTCTCAGCCTCCCTAGTACTGGGATTATAGATGTGTGCCACCATGCCAGGCTAACCACATAACTTTTTTTCTTTTTCTTTTTTCTTTTCTGGTACCCAGGAATTTATTCCCAGCTCCCTCCCCCTTTTTAATGATACTGGGGATTGAATCCAGGGACGTTCTACCTCTGAGCCACACCCCCAGCCCTATTTTTACTTTTATTTTAAAATAGGGTCTCACTAGGGTGCCGAGAGTCTCACTACTTGCAGAGGCTATCATTGAACCTTCGATCCTCCTGTCTCAGCCTCCCAAGTACTGCGATGACAGGCATGCACAACTATACCTGGCTTCCAGCCCTTTTCATTTTATTTTGAGACAGGGTCTTGTTAAATTGCCCAGGCTGGTCTTTAACTTGAGAACCACCTCCAGTAGCTGGGATAACACAGTGCTCAGAGGTAGAATGCCACTGAGCAAATCTGGGACTTTTTTTGGTATTGGAGATTGATCCCAGGGGCATTCTACCTCCAAGCTACACACCCAGCTCTCTCCCTTTCTTTTCCTTCCTTCCTTCCTTCCTTCCTTCCTTCCTTCCTTCCTTCCTTCTTTCTTTCTTTCTTTCTTTCTTTCTTTCTTTCTTTCTTTCTCTTTCTGATATTGAATCCAGGGACATTCTATCTCTGACCTATACCCCAGCATTTTTTATTCTTGTTTTGAAACAGGGCATTGCCAAGTTGCTGAGGTTGGCTTGGAACCTGTGATCTTCTTGTTTTAACCTCCCAAGTACTGGGATTACAGGCATGCACCACCATGCCCAGCCATTTTTCTTATTTTGAGGCAGGGTATTGCTAAGTTGCCAAGGGTTTCTGTAAGTTCCTGAGGCTAGCCTTGAACCCGAAATCCTCTTTTCTCAGCCTCCCAAGTACTGGGATCACAGGTACGTGCCAAGATGGCTGAAGTGGGGCCATCTTGGAGGACTGAGCCTTTTAATTCATGGGATTCGAAGCGAACTACAGGGCACTAGTGTCTGATTTGAATTGTATGGTTTCTGTTTTGTTTTTCAGATTTGAATTGTAGAACACCCAGATGGTGTCCAAAGAGAATTGCTTTGTTTGGGAAGCCCACACATTTGGTGTGAGTGTATGGAGAACAGTTTGTTTCCATTTTAGGGAGGAAGGAGATCAAGGAGTTGAGGGTGTAGGAAGTGGCAGATCATATATCTCTGATTTTCAGAGCAAGGAAATTGGTCATGAAGGAAATGGATGGGGGGGGCGGGGGGGAGGGGGGGAACTTAACCAAGCCTGGGAACTCAGATGGTAGAAGAGAAAAGAGGGACATATTTGACTATGTAAACATTCAGATGTTTTGTGTGACAGCGGATACCATAAATAAAGCCAATGCAAATGGTGGAGCTGGGAAAATATTTGCAATATAAATAATAGTCATCCACTTCTGTTGACCAGGACTGTGTGGCCGTCGCTGTTCTATGCACTTTATCCCCCGTGGTAATCTTTTATCTCCAACAAATCTGTGAAGTAGGAATTAAGACAGCGACGATGATGATGGTGATGACTGTGGTTTTGCTTTTCTTTTCTTTCTTTCTTTTTTTTTTTTTATGGTGCTGGGGATTGAACCCAGGGGCATTCTACTTCTAAGCTACATCTCCAGCCCTGTTTTATTTTATTTATTTATTTATTTATTTATTTATTTATTTATTTATTTATCTTTTTTATTTTGTGGTACTGGGGATTGAACCCAGAGGACTCTACCTCCAAGCTACATCCCCAGCCCTATTTTTAGTCTTTATTTTGAAACGGAGTCTCACTAAGTTGCAGAGGGCCTCACTAAGTAGCTGAGGCTGGCTATTTTATTTTATTTTGAAACATGGTATTGTCAAATTGCTGAGGCTAGCCTCGAACCTGTAATCCTTCTGTCTCAGCCTCTGAACTACTGAGATTATAGGTGTGCACTTCTGTGCTGAGTTTAAAGTCAACTTTTTTGGGAATTGGGAGTTGAATCCAAGGGCATTCTACCTCTGAGCTACACCCGCCAGCCCTATTTTATTTTTATTTGGAAACAAAGTCTCAATAGGTTGATGAGACTCTTACTATTTGTTGAGTCTGTTCTCGAATCTATGATCCTGATGTCTCAGCCTCTGAAGTACTAGGATTAAGGGCGTGCACCACCACGCCTACTTTTTAAAATTTATTTTTTTCTTTTCTTCTTGAAACAGGGTCTAAGTTGCTGAGAGTCTTGCTAAATTGCTGAGGCTGGTCTTCGACCTGCAATCCTCTTGTCTCAGCCTTCCAAGGACTGGGATTACAGGCATGCATCACCATGCCCTTCTTTATTTTATTTTTTCTTTTTCACTCTCTTTTTTCTTTTGGTAATGAGGATTAAACCCAGAGGCATTCTACTTCCAAGTTACACCCCCAGCCTGATTTTATTTCTTATTTGAAAACAGGGTCTTGCTAAGTGCCGAGGCTGGCTGTGAACCTGCAATCCTCCTGTCTCAGCCTCCCAAGTACTGGGATTACAAACGTGCACCACCACACCCGGCTTTTTCTTTTCTTTTTGAACCAGGATCTCACTAAATTGCTGAGGCTGGTCTTCAACCTGCCGTCCTCCTGTCTCAGCCTCCCAACTACTGGGATTTCAGGGTTGTGCTACCACAACCCGGTTTAGAGTCCAAGCTCTTAATCACTCCTCAGATCCAGGCAAAGCCAAATAGACACTCTCTAAAGAGCTTCGACTCGCTGCCTTGACAAAGAGAAACAGCTAATACAGAAATGAACTTGGACTGTCAGGACATGATCTCGGCTGGGGCAAAACCAAACATGTGACAAGAAGCCCACACGCAGCAGAAGCCAGAGAGCTGCGAAGGAACGGGGGACACGGCACGCCATCGCTTCGCATCCGTCAGACTGCCACCCGCTAAAACAAGAACTAGTGTCAGTCGCCACCGAATGTGGAGGAAAGGCCACTCTCCCGCAGGGGCTTTGGGGCCATTTGGAAAGGCCATCTGGCAATGCCTGTTAACAACCGAAACTAAACACTCTTTGACCTGCTAACCCCACTCCTGGGAATCGGTCTCAGAGAAATCGGAAAGCCAGCACTTAAGGACAGGGACGTTTATTGCAGCAGTGTGTGTGTGTGTGTGTGTGTGTGTGTGTGTGTGTGTGTGTGTGTGTGTTACTGGGGATGGAACCCAGAGGCATTCTACCTCGAGCTCCACCCCCAGCCCTATTTTATTTGTTAATTTAATTTTTATTTATTTATTTATTTATTTTGCGGTACTGAGGATTGAACCCAGGGGCAGTCTACCTCCGAGCTATACCCCCAGCCCTATTTTTTATTCTTTATTTTGAGATAGAGTCTCACTAAGTTGCGGAGGGCCTCACTAGGTAGCTGAGGCTGGCCTCGAACCCGGATCCTCCTGTCTCAGCCTCCCAAATGCTGGGATTACAAGCGTGCGCCACCACGCCCAGTTTATTTGTTAATTTTAAAACAGGGTCTTGCTAGGTTGATGAGAGTCTTGCTACTTGCTGAGGCTCTCCTTGAACCCAGATCCTCCTGTTTTAGCCTCCCAAGTACGGAGATAACAGGCGTGTGCCACCCCACCTGGCTACACCTGTACTTCTTGTTTTGCGGTACTGGGGATTGAACTCAGGGGCATTCTACCTCCGAGCTATACCCCCATCCCTATTTTTATTCTTTTTTTTTTTCTCTCTTTTTTTTTTTTTTTTTGCGG
>PVLC010040750.1:0-13696 GCA_004027655.1 Graphiurus murinus
GTGGCGCACGCTTGTAATCCCAGCATTCGGGAGGCTGAGACCGGAGGATCCGGGTTCGCAGCCAGCCTCAGCTACCCAGTGAGGCACTCCGCAACTTAGTGAGACTCGGTTTCAAAATAAAGAATAAAAAATAGGGCTGGGGGTATAGCTCGGAGGTAGAATGCCCCTGAGTTCAATCCCCAGTACCGCAAAAAAAAAACAAAAAACAAAAAAACACTTGCCATGTTTCATGACAAAGGATGACTCAGAGGAAGAAGCCACAAACCTGAAGAGAAGGATTAGAAACACAAAGATGATTCTCAGGTCTTGAAATGCAATGGAGTTTGTCCTGCTGGATTTAGATACTGCTTGGGGCTAGTAATCCCACCTCCTTCAATTGTTTTCCTTTTTTTAAAAATAGGAATGTCTATGACTGTTATTTATGCTTATGCCACCATTTTTTTTTTTTTTTTTTGCATTCTACCTCCGAGCTATACCACCAGCCCTATTTTTTATTCTTTATTTTGAAACCGAGTCTCAGTAAGTTGCGGAGTGTCTCACTAGGTAGCTGAGGCTGGCCGCGAACCCGGATCCTCCGGTCTCAGCCTCCCAAATGCTGGGATTACAAGCGTGTGCCACTACGCCCGGCTGCCACCACTGTATTTTAAGAACAGAGTAATTCATTTTTTTTGGCTTATACAATTCCACTAATGGAGAAGAATGGATTGTACCCAGAGCCTCAGCCACAAATAAATCTGATGAGTTAGAAAAAGAGATTTGTAAATCATGAACTGGTAAGATTTAGATGAGATTTTTGACACTGAAGTAATGCTATAATGAATTGAGACTTTTGAGGAACCTGGGATTAGTTGATGAATTTTGCAGGTAACATAGACATAAATCTTTGTAGACCAGAACATGGACTGTTCTAGATAGAAAAATGGCCACCCTTTGATGTCCATGCCTAGCTCCCAGAATCTATAGATAGGTTACTTTACATGCAAAAGAGATTTTGCAGATGTGATTAAGATAAAAGAATTTGATATGGACAGATTTTTATTATTTAGATGAACCCAATCTAATCATAAGAATTTTTATAAGGAGAAAACCTTCCTGAATTTCCTGTTGTCAGAAAATCAGAGAGAGGTTTTTATGAGAAAGAATATACCCACTATTTGGTGGCTCTGAAAATAGAAAAAGAGATTCATACAGAAAAAGATGTGAGTAGTGTCTAGATGCCGGCATAGGTAAGAAAATATTTTCTCCACTAGATCTTCCAGAAAGAAATACTGTCCCTGGGACAGGGATATAGCTCAGTGGTACAGAACTTGCCTAGAAGGCATGATGTTCTGGGTTTGATTCCTAACTGCAGAAAAATGCAGTCCTGCCAATACCTTAATTTTAGTCCATTGAGACCTTTGTCAGATATCTGTCTTGTAGAATGATAAAATAATAAATTGATGCTGTTATATGTTACTAGTATTTTGGTGATTTTAAGGACAGCAGTGAAAAACTACACTTTTTGACACACTTATTTCAGATACACACACACAAACACATATTACACAAATAATTTCTCCTACTGTACAATAGTCCACAAAAATGTCAGTGTAGATAGAAACTGTATAAAGTGTTCTTAGTATTTAATGTAAAAATTGTAACTACTCCACAATCTTTGAAAAGTTTTTGTTAAAACCTTAAAATCTTTCTTACTGTTGAAAATTATATAATGGAATGGTAGGGAATTATACTGAGTTAAATTTAAGCTAGTTTAAGCAGATTAATATAGTGTATATTTCTACGTATAAAATACTTACAAAATAATAAAATTATGAAGATGGAGAACAGATTGGTGCTCACAAATGATTAAGAGTTGTGTAGGGAGACATGAGTATGGTCATAAAAAAATAACAAGTCCTATGGTGCTATGGTTTGAATCTGAAATGTCCCCCCCAAACTCATTTGTTGAAAACATATCCTAAATGTAGCAAGGTTCTGAGGTAGTACATGGCTGGAGTAGATGGGTCATGTGTCTGCCCTTAGTTCCTTATGCTCTCTCTCTGTCTTTCTCTCTATCTCTCTCTCTCTCTCTCTCTGTCTGTCTCTCTCTCTCTCTTTCCCTCTCTCATCTCTCCCCACCCCCCTTTCTGGCTGCCATGGGCTGGGCAGAATTCCTCCACGATTTCCTGCCACTGTAATGTTTCTGCCTTGAAGCTGACTGAGCATGGACTGAACCTTTGAAATCATGAGCCAAAAAAGGAAATAATGACAATAATAATAATAATAATAATAATATTAATAATAATAATAAAATCTTTCCTCCTCTAAGTTGTTCTGGCCAGGTATTTTAGTGATAGAGCAGTTGTGATTGTGGTGGCAGTTATAGAAAGATACCCATGTGATAAAATTGTGGGGAAAGATCCCCAGAGAGAAGACGGTAGCCCTGCCCGACAGAAAGGAAAAAAATGCATCAAAGATGGCACAGAGGGGGAGTGGCGAGGGTGGAGGCCTAAGAGTGTTTACCAGAGACCAGGATTGGACGAGGGATGTCTCCTCAGCGTGATCAAGACATTGATAGGTCCCTGGTAGTGTGATCGGCGCGTAAAGAGGCATGACCAAGATGACATTTACCCTGGATTGGCCCTGCAAGGAGACACTCCTCTCGCTCTCCTCTATATAACTCTTTGCCTCTCATGTAATAAACAGATGAGTCCTCTGATGCCAGTCCCCGCCGTGTGTTCATTTTGGCGTGACCTTCCTTTTCCGCGGGGAACCCCCTTTTCAGGTAGACGCTCCAGGGAGATTGGGGTAGGGGCCCCCTTCGTCGGGAGGAACCCACATAAAATGTCAAAGAACAGCACATACCCATGCACAACCCACAGAGTGAGGTCTATAAACTTGGTGAAATATAAATTTTGTATGGATTATACCAATGATAATTTCCTAATTTGGGTAATAGACTACAGTTTTTCAGATGTTACCATTGGCTGAGGTTAGGATGAGGATGCATGAGCTCTTCCTGTATATTTTTATAAATTCCTATGAATCCATACTTATTTTAAAATATAATGCAAGAAAATCTTTCTAGAGTGATTTTAAAGTGTTTTATCACATAATTTATAAGACACAGCATCTTTTCTAAACTTTAGCAATTGTCATATTTTTAATCTATGTTTGGTACACACCAAGTGATGTATCATTTTGATTCTCACTATATTGTATAATGATAATACCTCAATAAAATTATTTTATAGGCTTCAGTCTCTCTGTGCATCATATATATATATATATATATATATATATATACATCATATATATGCATCATACATCATATATATATACATATATATATGTATATATATATATATATATATATATATATATATATACACAGAGAGAGAGAGAAAGGGAGAGTACCCCAGGGGACATTCTACTGCTGAGTTAAAACCTCAGTTCTATTTTATTTTTTAATTAGAAATGAGGTCTCACTACATTGCTCTGGGAGCCTTACTAAGTTGCTAAGACTGGCTTCAAACCTGTGATCCTTCTGTCAGCCTCCAAAGTACTAGGTTTACAGGCATGCACCACCAAGCCTGGAGTGCATCTTTTCTTTAAATCAGTAAAAATTGTCATGTGATATCTCTTCAGCTACTGCTCAACACCATCATTGAAACTAATAATGGTTTGAACAACATATATGAATCATAGTCACATACGGAGGGAAAAGTCATGCTGGTCTATATTTAAGAGGGAAGGATTGTGAGAAGAATCTGTATGTGAGTGTTCTGTGTGCATACACATGTTTTTACATCAAAATCACAAGGTTATTAAAAATATTTTTGGTATAATCAGGGAACTGGCATCAAAGCAAGTCAACTAAAGACAGAATTCACTTTTGGATGAAAGAATATAAATAGTAGGATTTCCAGGGATCGGTGCTATTGCCAGTTTTGTTACCATCTTAATTAAATGTCCTTTGGTGTTATTCTGAAACAGAACACTTGGTGAGACAAGCCATTTCTTTGGCGCATTATGCAATTTGTCATGAAATCCTCATAAGGGTTGGGCTGTAAACAGGAACTGATACTAATTCTTAATCATTTCTTTGGCTACAATCAGAAGGAATAAGATATTTACCAGAAAATATATTAATAAGATGTGTCTGTGTATAGAAATGAATTTTTAATAATTCAATCATACTGACTTTTATACTTTTTAGCTTAATGTAGAAAGCCAGCGACGATGACTCAAGCCTGTAATTTCAGTACTTGAGAGGTTGAGACAGGAGGATTGCATGTTTAAAAATAGCCTCAGCAATTTAGCAAGGCCCTCAGCAACTTAGTGAGAACCTGTTTCAAAGTAAAAAAAAAATAGGGCTGTGGTGCAGCTCATAAGAAAAATGCCCCTGTGTTCAGTACCCTCCCCCCCACACACATAAACAAATTAATGTAGTGGATTATAATAGTTGACCTGAATATAGATGTCTTCTCAATTCTATTTTCTAACTATTCTTCATTGTACACCAAATACAACATTCATGTTTCAAAGATAATTTTAAATCAGAATGAGTTATATCACATATTTGACATTCTAGAATACTTCCATCATTACAAGCACAAGAACTCAATTTCCATTCAGAACTATTACCAGTTTTCAGTATCTCTTTTATTTTTAAGAGAGTTAGAAAATTGTAAAAACTTATTTAAGTAGAACAAAATGGTCTGCCTGGCAATTTTAGTTATCAACTCCATTTATATTATTAGGGAAGATAGGATGATTATTGTCCCTGTGCCTCTTTGTATAGTAAACAGAAAATAAATATCTAAAGTTATTTTTGCATTAAATATGAGTGACAAGACATAGCTGCATATTTCAATTCACATTGTGAGTACTTTTGGATAAACACATCCCAATTAACATCTTGTTCAAGAGTTTCCCACAAAATTAGAATGATAAGATATAAAGAGATTTCAAAGTAATATTCATTATTTTAAATAATTTCAAATTATTAATCATCTGAGAGTTGTTTATGAACAATATGATGATATATTTAGTAACTAGAAGCAGTAGGTAGTCAATGTAGTAATTTTCAGAATCTACAGCATACAATAGGCTGGGTAGCCTGGAAACAACAGCGGTTGGTTTCTCAGAGTCTTGGAGGTTGGGAAGGCCAAGATCAGGTGTTTGGAGAACACCCACTTCCTGATTCACAAATTGCACCTTCTCACTGTGTTCTCACATAGTGGAGGGGGCAAGGGAGCTCTGTGAGATTCTTTTATAAGGATACCAATTCCATTCATGAGATTTGGAATAGGGTCTTCTAAATTGTTGATGTTCTCACTGACATCCTGAGGCCAGCCTTCAAACTGTAATCGTGTGTCAGCCTCCCATGTACAAGCATGCACCACTGCAACCAGTTTGAAATTAGGTTTTAGTATGGGAATTTCGAACGATCATAAATATTCAAACTACTGGAGTAATGTCATGAGTGTTTGTTTGTTTGCTTGTTGTTAATGGATAGTCTTTGCTTTAGAAACTATTAAAACAAAATTTTTTTTTGTATTGGGATTGAACCCAGGGACATTATATCTCAGAGCTAAGCCTCCAGCCATTTTTCTTTTTATTTTAAATTAAGTCTCACTAAGTTGCTGAGGCTGGCCTCAAACTTGCTTTCCTCCTGTTTCAGTCTCAAATACTAGGGTTACAGGTGTGTCCCACCACTCCTGGACAAAACATTCCCCAAAATACATGAGTTAAATTTTCTTTTAAATTTCCTACCATTCATTTAGGTTTATGAGGCTATATGTAAAAATTTTACATCATTTTTTCAGATAAAGTTCCACAGATGGTGAGTACCAAATGGTAAATCCAAAGACCAATAAAATGTATTACATCATTTGTCAGAAATCTTTTTGGACTCTTATGTGATAAACTGAGATGGCCTTTATCCTTATTTCTAGCCATATGCTCCATTGCTAGTTAATATAAATAGAACTATAATGGAACTATATTTTATGACATAGTAAATACATTTCATCTAAATTCAAAATCTTTCAATATGCCTTAGATTTGACATTCTTCATTATATTTTCCAAATTTTATATGTTCTCTTCACTCCTGTAGTACTATGAAGTATGTATGACTTTATAGTTACAAATCAAAGCTACATTTAAAGGAAGAAATAAATGGAGTTTATTCAAACACTTCTAATAAGGATATTTTTTTTCTTTTTTTGCAGTGTTGGGGCATTCTACCTCTGAGCTACATCCTCAGCCCTAATTTTTATTCTTTATTTTGAAACAGGGGCTCACTAAGTTGTGGAGGGCCTCACTAAGTAACTGAGGCTGGCCGAGAACCCAGATCCCCCTGTCTCAGCCTCCCAAGTACTGGGATTACAAGCGTGGGCCACCACACCTGGCTCAATGTTTTTGCTCTTAATAGAATAATGTTTCTTTTGTCTTGTAATGCAAATGAGAAAGAAAAGAATGAATATCCAGGAAGTTATGATGAACCAGACTCCTTTCTTCCATTGAATATCATTCTGTGTATCACCATGTGGACAGTTAGCATAAACTCCACTTTAGAAAGGAGAAATAAAGCCCACAAAATGTTAGCTGTCTTGTCCCAAAATGAGACACCCCACAAGACAAGTGTGCCAAGAGTTTATGGCTCAGCTATTTGTGAATTTTAGTCTCATCTGTTTCTAAAACATTCCCTTTAGTGAACTAAGGACATAGATTTTTAATGATAGTCTTTAGAGCTCAATGTGTTTTGACTGATGTAATCCCAGTACTTGGGAGGCTGAGAGAAGAGAATCACAGGTTTGCAGCCAGCCTCTGCAATTAAGCAAGGCCCTCCACAACTTAGAAAGACCATTTCAAAATAAAAAAATAAAATAAAATAGGGATGGAGGTGTAGCTCAAAGACAGATTATCCTTCGGTTCAATATCCTCAGTACCACAAAAAAAAAATTCATATTTTCTGAAATAGGCTTAATCTACTATTTTTACTTGTGTTTTTCCCAAGGAAGTAGGTAATGCCTCTTTTATATATCATATCATATAATTTGCTCCTATATTAAAATGATAAATCTGACTCCTGGGAATTAAAGTTGAGATACATTTAAACTGATAAATCATAACATCAGACATTTTTACAGGAAAAATAATTAATCATTAATTCTCGACTATAACAATAATTTTAATCATAGGACAGAAACAATGTGTGCATAGCACATACTTTAATGATGAGGAAAAAAGAGGATCATGGAGTTGTAGAGACTAAAAGGAGTTTGGGGTCATCTATTCTAACTTGTTTTAGTCTACTGGTAGAAAGTACAGAGCCTGGATATTTTATTAGCTTTCCAAATCTCTGACACAGCTCTTTTCCTGGGGCTGTTTTGTGTATGGAGGGATGATCTGGACATCTGGAAGTAAGATGAACTTCACAGCATGCTGTGAGGGCACATCTTCTGGCACCAAATAATTCATATCAGCTCCAGGAGGACTTTGTTTGAAACAGTATTATTTGGAAAGACAGTTTCCAATAATATATTTTCTAGAAGTCCATGGACATACAACTATTAAATTTTAAAACAAGCTGTCCCATATACATTACATTTAACTTCTATTTTAGAGTTAAAGCTCAACCCATATTGTTTGAATTCCTCACTCAAAGGGAAAACAAAACAAAATGACCACATAACAAAAAAATAAAAGCAAACTCTCCCTGGGAATAAACAGTGATTTATCTTAATAGAAAATAGGTTTTAAACATGTGCATGTGTGTTTTTCTAAATTATCACTTAATTACCTCTGTCCTTTTTGTTGGTAAAATAAAGATAAGGATTCTGTTTTGTTTTACTTGATTAATTACCTGTCATTTCTTTCATTCCTGACTCAAATATTTTATGGAAATCTCTTAAGCACAAAGTAGAGCTCAATGTGTTTTGACTAATACAGCAGGTCTGGAAGTGAAATAGCAAATTGAAAAAAAAACCACATTATCATATACACTATATTATTCAATATGTTTTGTAAGGTTTCTATGAAATAAATCTCTGATTTTATTAAAGTAATTACATGCTTCAATGGAGGCAATAATTCTTCTCTAAGTTAGATACTCACAAATATTTAGATGGATATAAGAAAATGTGTGGCTATTTTATTTAGAAATTATTGTGTTGATTAGAATTAGTGCTGTAAGATTATTTTATTATGCAAATAATTGTGAACCATTGTCTTTAATTGTTTTCTTTTCAAAGTCTGAGAGATTTTTTTTTGTGTGTGTGTGTGGTACTGGGGATTGAACCCAGGGGAATTCTACCTCCTAGCTTAACCCCAGTCCTATTTTTAATTCTTTTATTTATTTACTTATTTATTTATTTATTTATTTTTTTGCTTTTGAAACTATTTTATTTTATTTTTTTTTAATTTTTTAATTTTTATTGTAGTAATTCGTGCAATATAGCGTACATCTTTGTTAAGTACAAATTGTTAACAACATATTTGCACACAATTCTCATTTGACCCCTTCCCCGATTCCCTCCCAATTCCCGTTCCCTCCCCCTCCCTCCCCCTAAGGTTCACTTCAGTGAGTGACCTTGTTATGATTGTGTAGGTACATCATGTGCTTCAGGGTGTCCCTCTGCCCCATGCATCCACTACAATTAAACCAACTTCTTTGCTTATTGAGGATCGGCATGGTGGCACACGCTTGTAATCCTAGTACTTGGGAGGCTAAGACCGGAGAATCTGGGTTCGTGGCCAGCCTCAGCTACTTAATGAGACCCTCGGCAACTTAGTGAGACCCTGTTTCAAAAAATAGAATTTACAAAGCCAACCTGAATTGACAATACCTACCTTCTTCACTTTTATCACAAAGAGTGTATTTGAGAGTTTTTTTCTGGAGTAATTCGTCTGCTACAGAAATGGGGTGGCCATCTTGTTCCCCCAGGCTAGTGAAACACAAGTGGTATTTTAAAAATATGATTAATTTAGGGAGAGGAACAAAGAAGAAGTGGGTATACCCTCCCTTGACCTTAAACCTAGACAGAGTACCTTCAAAAGAATGACCCAGAGAGCTGGAGAGGTGTTTCTTATAAATTGGTGTACAAGGTCAATTGATGAGGGACAGACAGGACAGCTGTTGATGGATGAGCCCAAGGAGGAGTAGTTGATCAAGGGAAGACTGCACTCCCAGTTTGTCAGTGCTGAAGCTGTGTGTGTGTGTGCGGGGGGGGGGGGGTCCTGCAGAGGGCCACCCCAAGGGCAAACAGACTTGAATAATAAAAAAATAGAAATGCTTTCAGACATGCAGGGGTTCAGAAAGTGTCTCCCACTTTAAGGGTAAGGAGAAATTGAAGACAAGAGAGGGTCACAGGAGAAAAGGGGTCAGATTCAAAGTGTTTTTAGGCTGAGACGACTATAATAATAGGCCTTCTTAACTCCCTGTGTGTCAACCTTTGCAGGGGAAGAAACTTTTGTTGCCAAGAATAGAGAAAGAGGAAGAATTACAAAATAGGGAAAGAGAGAAGCCAGCCACACACCTGACTCAGACTGCTGGCTTCCCTTTCTGCAGCACTCCTGAAAAAGGAGAGTGGATAACCTTATCTTTTCACTACTTTTTTAAAACTATTACACAGAACTGACATTAATAGCCAATGGGAGAACTTTTTATTACCTAAGAGTAATATTAGAAAAGAAGAGGTAATGTCAGAAAAAAAATCCTACACAAATATTAAGGGACAATGGGAGAAGAAAAAAAATAGACATAATTGTTGCATATACCGAGAAAATTATCTATGATGATATACCTTGGACTCTTATGTGGGCTTTATAAAAAAAATAGCAAAAAATTGGGACATGTCCAATAAGTTTCTCAAATGATTATGGTATTTAATCAAATGATGTTAATCCAATTCTAAGCTTGAAAAGCAACTTGGGTTTTGTTCCTCATTCACTCAATTTTAGGAAGTGATATTATTCTTTAAAAAACAAAATTACTGTATTTTGTTACATTATTTATTGACATATTCATTATAAAGATTGTTATTAACTAGCAGTTTAATTTCACAGATTTGAATTCCCTTTTAATGAGTATTTAAAACAATTTCAGAAAATAAATCACAGGAAAGAAAATGGTGGAATTTTATTCAGTTGAATGACTTTTGGCCATTTCATAAACTTTTCATGCTCAATTTCTTAATTGTTAAATGTGGACAATAATAATTACTTTATTTGGTTCCCTTGAGAATTGAATGTGTTCATACACTTAACATTTAGAATTGATGTTTATCACATAAAATAGTGTTATAAAAATGTTAATCAATATTATTATTATTATGTTAATATGTCTCATTATGTTTCTGTACATTATAAAAGAAAAATATTATACTAATGAATAAAGCATAAGTATTGAAATATTTCTACAACTAAAATTTTCATCAAATGTTTAAACCTGATAATTAAAAGATTACAATTATTATTATACTACAGTTACTAAGGCCTAGTAAGTATTCCCTGAGGTAAGCTAAATCGAGAATTACAAAAATTCTGTTTAATTAAAAGTGCTAATGTGCTTTAGGGTGTCCCTCTGCCCCTACACAATCATATCAAGGTCACTCACTGAAGTGAACCTTAGGGGGAGGGAGGGGGAGGGAATGGGGAGGGAATCGGGGAAGGGGTCAAATGAGAATTGTGTGCAAATATGTTGTTAACAATTTGTACTTAACAAAGATGTATGCTATATTGCACGAGTTATTACAATAAAAAATTAAAAAAAATAATAAAAGTGCTAATGAAAATCTAAACAGGATGTATAGATTAAGTAGCATGAGCAAAAATAGTGTTTTCGTAATTTGTTAAAAATGGAATGTAATATAAGCAGCAGTGATTAAATCACTTAATTTTATACAAATAGAATTCTTTATATCACAAAAATGTCTGAAAATATCCCTTAAATATTATTTGTAGCCAGGCATGGTGGTGCACTCTTGTAATGCCAGTACTTGAGAGGCTGAAACTGGAGGATCTGGGTTGTGGCCAGCCTCAGCTACTTAGTGAGGCCCTCCACAACTTAGGGAGACATTGTTTCAAAATAAAGGATAAAAAATAGGACTGGAGGTGTAGCTTGGAGGTAGGATGCCCCTAGGTTCAATCCCCAGTACTGAAAAAAAAAAAAAAAAACAACAACAACAAAAACATGCAATATTATTTTTAAATGACTCCTTTTGATTTATATTCTTGAAAAATGTTCCCGTTGAAATTTTCCAAGAAGCCACAAAGCAAATTGAAATGTATTATACATTCTGAATTGTTAATACTTTAAAATAGAACTCTTCTTAGATGCAGGTATCACACCTGTAGTCTCAAGGGATTATAGGCTGAGACAGGAGGATCGCAGGTTTGAGGCCAGCCTAAGCAATTTAGCAAGACTTTGTTCCAAAATTAAAAAAAAATAATAAAAATGGCTGAGATGTGTCTTAGAGGGAGAACACCCCTGGCTTCAATCCTCAGTACGACAAAAAAGAGCTTTTTATACTTGAGGATATTACCTGCCCTCCACACCTTTTTTTTTTTTTTTTACCCTAAATATCATGTTTTCGTTTCTTCCTTTTAAATACAATATTGCAATCATTTGTTTTTAACTAATACCAAATTTTTAAAACATATAATCCTTTATCTTCAAATAGCAATAGTTTTGATAGCTTAGTCTATTAGAAATTTGAATTATGGTTTAGTTTTTTTTTCCTTGTGACCTAATATTCAATATGTATGCAAATCCTAAAGACCTATAAAACACTCATGTTTTGAGATTACTTATCTCTCTGCTTCAAGTGAAAAATCAAGAAATATTCCCTTTAATAGTCATCCCCATGAAACACACTGACATAGAAATCAAGTATTGTTATCTGTTCATATATTCTAGCCCTTTCTATGGAGATATTCTTTTGTAAAACCACTTAGAATATAACTTATATGACTAGTTTTCCATCACCCAAGAGGATGTAAATCTGGTACACATGAACTGAGAATCCCCAGCCAGCCCTGCTCTGCTCACAGAACTGGTGAGAGAAGATAAACACAGGACAAATCATATTACTAACCAGTTCCACAGTCTTCATGTTTATGTCCCCTCAGAATAATGCACTGACATCCCTCCAATGTGATGGTATTAGGATAGAATTGTAAATAGAAATGATTAGAGGAAAATTAAGTTCTCTTCCTTGTGAATCTCCGAGGTTATTGTTCACTAATCATTCTCATTTCTTCTGGAAATATTGGCCCTATTTATTGAAAAACCAGTGTCCCTTACTCCTGGTCAAATGGTATGGAAGGTACCCTGTGACTTCATGAGTTTCTCATAACTGAGGTAATAGGATGAATACATCACAAGGCACCGTCATGGACTTTTTAGGATTTTTGCCAGAACTGCACAAAGAGAGTGCTTGCTTTCCCTAGATGTTGTGTTATTTGAATAGAAGAGACTGAAGCATTTCATAGGCATCTGTGAAATACTACTGAGAAAATACCCACAATGAGAAGGAAAATAAGAGGAAATGAGTCTTGAATCTTGCCATAGTGGAAAAGCAGCAGTAGCTGGGTGTGGTAGTGTGAGTTTGTAATCCTAGTCCTTGGGAGGCTGAGACAGGAGGATCACAGGTTCACAACCAGCCTCAATTTAGCAAAACCCTCTGCAAGTTAGTGAGAACTTATTACAAAATAAAATATGACTGGAGTATAGCTCAGAGTTAGATAGCCCCGGATTCGATCCCTAGTACCAAAACAAAAAAATCCAGTCCAATTCCTGATCTTCTCAATTCTGTGATCCAATACATTCCTTTCGTGCCTTTAAAATGCATTTATGGAGTCAGGAGTGGTGGCACAATCCTGTAATACCAGTACTTGGGAGGCTGAGATGGGAAGATTGCAGGTTTGAGGACAACTTCAGCAAGTAGAGAGACTCTCATCAACCTAATGACACCCTGTTTCAAAATTAAAAATAATTGTGAATTGAGCTGCTATAAACATAGATACACATGCATCGGTCTGATAATTTGGTTTCCATTCTGTTGGGTATATACCCAGTAGTGGTATTGCTGGGTCATATGGTAGGTTCACTCCCATTCGTCTGAGAATCCTCCATACTGTTTTCCACAGTGGTTGCACAAGTTTGCAATTCCACCAACAATGTATTAGGGTTCCCACTTCTCCACACCCTCGCCAGCAGGTGTTGTTGTTCATGTATTTTATGATTGACATTCTGACTGGAGTTAGGTGAAATCTTAGGGTAGTTTTGATTTGCATCTCCCTGATTGCCAACGATGTGGAACATTTCCTTATACATTTATTGGCCATTTGTATTTCTTCTTTTGTGAAGTGTCTATTTAGGTCCTTTGCCCATTTTTTTATTGGGTTGTTTGCTCTCTTAGTTGAGATTTTCTTGAGTTCTTTGTATATCCTCGTTATTAAACCTCTATCTGAAGTGTAACTGGCAAAAATTTTCTCCCACTCTGTAGGTTCTCTGTTGAGGTTCTTGATAGTTTCCTTTGCTTTGCAGAAGCTCTTCAGTTTCATGCAATCCCATGGATTGATCTTCCTTTGAGCTGCCTGTGCTTTGGGGGTCCTGTTGAGAAAGTTTTTACCTGTGCCTATGTGTTCAAGTGTTGGTCCTATGCCCTCTTCAAGTATCTGCAAGGTCTCTGATCTGACTTGCA
>PVLC010040751.1:0-13697 GCA_004027655.1 Graphiurus murinus
TATTATTATTTTATTATTATTATTATTACAGTACTGGGGATTGAACTCAGGGGCATTCTACCTCCTAGCTACATCCCCAGTCCTTTTTTTTTTTTTTTAATTCTTTTTTTTGAAACAGGGTCTCACTAAGTTGTGGAGAGCCTCACTAAGTAGCTGAGGCTGGCCTCGAACCCAGATCCTCTTGTCTCAGCCTCCCAAGTACTGAAATTACAAATGTGCGCCACCATGCTTGGCTGGCTTCATACTTCTTTTTTTTTTTTTTTTTTTTTGCGGTACTGGGGATTGAACTCAGAGGCGTTCTACCTTCGAGCTACACCCCCAGCCCTATTTTTTACTCTTTATTTTGAAACCGAGTCTCACTAAGTTGCGGAGTGCCTCACTAGGTAGCTGAGGCTGGCCGCGAACCCGGATCCTCAGGTCTCAGCCTCCCGAATGCTGGGATTACAAGCGTGCGCCACCACGCCCGGCTTCATACTTCTTTTTTTAAGGAGAGAGAGAGAGAGAGAGAGAGAGAGAGAGAGAGAGAGAGAGAGAGAGAGAGAATACACTGGGGAATGAATGCAGGGGACATTCAATCTCCAAACTATGCCCCCAGCTCTTTTTTATTTTGAAACAGAGTCTTGCTAAACCGGGCGTGGTGGTGCACGCTTGTAATCCCAGCATTTGGGAGGCTGAGACTGGAGGATCCGGATTCGAGGCCAGCCTCAGCTACTTAGTGAGGCACTCCGCAACTTAGTGAGACCCTGTTTCCAAATAAAGAATAAAAAAAAATAGGGCTGGGGTTGTAGCTCGGAGGTAGAATGCCCCTGAGTTCAATCCCCAGTACTGCAAAAAAAAAAAAAAAAAAAAGAAAAGAAAAGAAACAGAGTCTTGCTGTGTTGCTGAAAGTCTCACTAAATTGCTGACACTGGCCTCAAATCTGTCTCAGCCTCCCAAGCACTGGGATTACAGGTGTGCTCCACAAATTGACATACTTGTAAGCACTTTTGTCCACTTCCTTTTATGGACTTTGGGTTTGTTTTTTTGTTTGTTTGTTTGTTTGTTTGTTTGTGGTGGTACTGGGGATGGAACTCAGAGGCATTCTACCTCCAAGCTATACCCCCAGCCCTATTTTTTTTATTCTTTATTTTGAAACCGGGTCTCACTCAGTTGCAGAGTGCCTCACTAGGTAGCTGAGGCTGGCTGCGAACCTGGATCCTCCAGTCTCAGCCTCCCAAATGCTGGGATTACAAGCGTGCACCACCATGACCGGCTCTTTTTATGGACTTTGTTAAAATGGTTTGGTAATATATACACTTAGTGTTTTTGTGATTTTCATGAGTTAATATGCTTTTGACCATTATATAATGACCTTATTTATTATACTGCTTTTTGCTATGACATCTGTTTATTTGCTACTAAAATAGTAATCCCAGTTTTTTTTTCTGTTCTCATAAGAATATCCTCTTACTACTCCACATAATGTTTTTGGCTTGTGTGTCTCTTTTAAGCAACAAATTGATTTTAGTTTTTTAACACTAAGTTGCCTTCTTTCTGTAGGCAAATTCAGCTTGTTGACATTTAGTGTTTTTTTTCTTTTTTTTTTTTTTGTGGTACTGGGGATTGAATCCACGCACATTCTACCTCCAAGCTACACCCCCAGCCCTATTTTATTTTATTTGGAAACAAGATCTTGCTAAGTTGATGCAAGACTTACTAAGTTGTTGAGGCTGATTTTGATCCTATAATCCTCTTGTCTCAGCCTCCCAAGTACTGGAATTACAGGCGTAAGCCACTGTGCCCGGACATTTAATGCTTTAATTGATGAAATTTTTGTGTTTCTTTTTAGGTTTATTTAATTTTTGTGTGTGTGTGGGGGGGGGAGTACTGGGAATTGAACCCAGGGGCATTCTACCTCCGAGCTATACCCCCAGACCTATTTTTTATTCTTTATTTGGAAACAGGGTCTCACTAAGTTGCGGAGTACCTCACTAGGTAGCTGAGGCTGGTGCGAACCTGGATCCTCCGGTCTCAGTCTCCCAAGTACTAAGATTACAAGCGTGCACCACCACGCCCGGCTCTGGTTTTCATTTTGAGACAACTTCAAACCTGTGATACTCCTGTCTCAGGCTCCCAAGTACTGGGATTATAGTATGCACAGTGGTGCCTGGCTTATTTTAACTTTAATTTCTTTTCTACCTTCCATCTTTTGGAATTTATGTAGGGTTTGAAAAACTTTTTGTTTTCTAATGGAGTGCAAAGGTGCACATCTGTAATCCCAATACTTGGGAGACTGAGACAGGAAGATTGCAGGTTCGAGGTCAGCCTTAGCAATTTAGTGAGACCCTCAGCAATTTAGCAAGACCCTCTTTTAATAAATAAATAAAAAGGGCTGGGGGTATAGCTTGGAGGAAGAATGCCCCTGAGTTAAATTCCCAGTACCAATACATACATACATACATACTTACATACATACATAAAAAGGGCTGGGGGGTCTAGCTTAGAAGTAGAGCACCCCCAGGTTCAATCCCCAATAACACACACACACACACACACACACACACACACACACACACACACGAAAGAAAAAAAAAAGGTTTCTCTCAGATATAGAGTTTGTACTTATTTCGTGTGTTGTAAATGCCTCATCAGGCCTTAGTAAGTATTTGGAAGCTTTACAGCTTTCAGGATGAAAGCAGCGAGAGGTGGTCCCGATGTCATTGCTGTTAATTATCCCTTTGCAAAAACCTGCCTGAACACAGAAGAGGTGGCCATGTCTATGTGGGTATTTAATGTGATGATTAAAATGTATTAATGATAGTTTTCACTTCTCTAGCTTTGCACCTCTTAGGATCTTCATTAAAAGTGCTTCCACAAGTTTTAATTAGGAAAAGGTAAAACAGTCCCATTTTGCAAACTAGGAAAACAAAATTCTAGGAGAAGGAGGCTGCTGGGGGAAAAGATTTTGATAAGATAAAGCTGTCTCCCCATGGCTCAGCCATGGGCTAAATCTTTCTCCTTCCAAAGAACTGACATTCACAGACTTTAAATGAAGACACAATTTGTTCACACCTTCACATGTTAGACATCTGACCCAAAAATTGCACATTTTCGGAATCTATACGCAATTATTGTTTAATGGGGGCTGGGGGTATAGCTCAGTGGAAGAGCGCTTGCCGAGTACACAAGAGGCCCCACCTGGGTTCCATGCTCCCTTCATAAAAAAGAGAGAGAAGCCGGGCGTGGTGGCGCACGCTTGTAATCCCAGCATTCGGGAGGCTGAGACTGGAGGATCCGGGTTCGCGGCCAGCCTCAGCTACCTAGTGAGGCATTCCGCAACTTAGCGAGACCCGGTTTCAAAATAAAGAATAAAAAATAGGGCTGGGGGTATATCTCAGAGGTGGAATGCCCCTGAGTTCAATCCCTAGTACCGCAAAAAAAAAAAAATAAAAAAAATAAATAAATAAATAAAAATAAAAATAAAAAAAATAAAAAAGAGAGAGAAATTACTGTTTATCATAAGCCACTCAACAAACAAGAAAACAAAACAGTAAACACTAATACATCAAATGGGCCATAAAACTCAGAAGTTCTGACTCTCAGTTTCCTCTTTTCCCATTGTCAGTTGTGGGTTATGTATGGAACTGTTCTGGATAAAAAATGGAAGGGATGCCAGGTGCGTGCCTGTAATCCTAGTACTTGGGAGGCTGAGATGGGAGGACTGCAGGTTGGAGGCCAGCCTCAGCAACTTAATGAGACCCTGTTTCAAAAATATAAAAAGAAAAAGAAAAAGGGCTGGGAAAGTAGCTCAGAGGTAGAATACCCCTGGGTTCAATCACCAGTATTTAAAAAAAGGGATGATTTCTAACCATTCCACTTTTTTATTTTGTGGGACTGGGGACTGAAACCAAAGCTTTAAACATGCAAGGCTAGGCTAGGCAAGTGCTCTAGCACTAAGTTATGTGCCCAGCCCTGCCCAGCCCTTTAGTTTATTTTGTTTTATTTTGGGACAGGGTCTCACTAAGTTGCTGAGACTGGCCTTGAATTTACAATCCTCCTGCTTTAGCCTCTTGAGTAGCTTGGATTTTAGGCACGTGCCACTGTGCTTTGCTCCTTTCAACTTATTCTAGGTCATTTCCACTTTTGGATGAAGGACATATAAGGAAATTGATAGGGATGCATGGAAGGAAATGCAGCAGAGAAAAATAGAAAAATGTTTTGCATTAAATATATCTGAGCTGGGCATGGTGGTGCACGCTTGTAATCCCAGCATTTGGGAGGCTGAGACCGGAGGATCCGGGTTTGCTGCCAACCTCAGCTACCTAGTGAGGCACTCCGCAACTTAGTGACTCTGTTTCAAAATAAAGAAGAAAAAAATAGGGCTGGGGCTGTAGCTCAGAGGTAGCATGCCCCCAGGTTCCATCCCCAGTACCGCAAAAAAAAAAAAAAAAAAAAAAGAATAAAAAATAGGGCTGGCAGTATAGCTCTGAGGTAGAATGCCCCTGAGTTCAATCCCCAGTACCGAAAAAAAAAAAATATATATATATATATATATATATAAATATATATATATATATATCTGAAAAGGATCAAATGAGGGGCATATATTTTATAAGCTATTATGAAAAATTTCAAACATACACAAAAATAAAGAACTCTCATGTACTTATCATGTGGTTTCCACAGTTAACAACTTTCTACTAATCTTGCTTCTGTTCTTCTCCCCTACCACTTGTATGTTGGAATATTGTAAGTCAAATCCTACATATGCCAAGAGACTGGGGAGGCTGAGGCAAGAGAATGGCAAGTTCAAGGCCAGTCTTGGCAATTTAGTGAGACTCTGTCTCAAAATAAGTAGGGCTAGAGGTGTATAGCTCAGTGGTAGAGTGCCCCTAGATTTAATCCCTATTACCCAAAACTATTTTTTTTTTTTTTTTTGCAGTTCTGGGGATTGAACTCAGGGGCATTCTACCTCCGAGCTATACCCCCAGCCCTATTTTTTTTATTCTTTTATTTTGAAACCGAGTCTCACTAAGTTGCGGAGTGCCTCACTAGGTAGCTGAGGCTGGCCGTGAACCCGGATCCTCCAGTCTCAGCCTCCCAAATGCTGGGATTACAAGCGTGCGCCACCACGCCCGGCATCAAAAACTATTTTTTAAAAAAGAAGAAAAGACAGGCCAGGCGTGGTGGTGCATGCCTGTAATACCAGTACTTGGGAGACTAAGACAGGAGGTTGCAGGTTCGAGGCCAGTCTCAGCAATGTAGCAAGACCCCTCAGCAACTTAGTGAGACCCTGTTTCCAAATAAAAAATAAAATAGGGCTAGGTGTGTAGCTCAGAGGTAGAAATGCCCCTGGGTTCAAATCCTAGCACAACAAAACAAACAAACAAACATCACACCATTTCACTATAAATACTTCTAAACATTTTTTCCTAATGGATAAGAAAGGACTTTAAAAACAGAACCGAGCCGGGCGTGGTGGCGCACGCTTGTAATCCCAGCATTCGGGAGGCTGAGACCAGAGGATCCGGGTTCGCGGCCAGCCTCAGGTACCTAGTGAGGCACTCCGCAACTTCGTGAGACTCGGTTTCAAAATAAAGAATAAAAAATAGGGTTGGGGGTATAGCTCGGAGGTAGAATGCCCCTGAGTTCAATCCCCAGTACCGCAAAAAACAAAACAAAACAAAACAAAAAAAAAAAACAGAACCGAGAACTGGGCGTAGTGGTGCACGCTTGTAATACCAGGTTCGCAGCCAGCCTCAGTTACTTAGTGAGGCCCTCCACAACTTAGTGAGACCCTGTTTCAAAAATAAAGAATAAAAAATAGGGCTGGGGGTGTAGCTAGGAGGTAGAATGCCCCTAAATTCAATCCCCAGTGCCAAAGAAAAACAAACAAACAACAAAAAAAAACAGAACTGTATGCTGGGTGTGGTAGCACACACTTTTGTAATCCCAGTACTTGGGAGGCTGGGACAGGAGGATCACAGGTTCGAGGCCAGCCTTAGCTACTTAGTTAGGCCTTCTGCAACTTAGTGACACCCTGTTTCAAAATAAAGAATAAAAAAATAGGGCTGGGAGTGTAACCCGGAGGTAGAATGCCCCTGGGTTCAATCCCTAGTACTGCAAAAACAACAACAACAAAACAAAAACAAAAACAAACAAAAAAGAACCATAATACCATGATCACACCCAACAGAAAAGCAGTACTTTAACATTATCTAATAATTAGTCTGCATTTTGTTTCTACTGATTGTTTCATTATTGCCCGCAAATTGCATTAATCCACTTCTCTTGGCTTTTTTATTTAAGAGGTCTACCTTCCTCTGGCTCTCCCACATTCCACTAATTTGTTGGAAAAAATGAATCACTTTCCCTGTAGAAGTTTCCAGGCTATATTTAGCTGATTGTATCTTTGATGTCTTTTAACTTGTTTCTCCATCCCTTACATTTCTTTAAATGGTAGTTAGATCTAGAGGTTTGATTAGCTTTGGGTTTGTTTCATTTTATTTTGGGCATAAATACTTTACTGGTGGTATTATCATTTCTTTTTATTTATTTTTTTCGGCACTGAGGGTTGAACCCAGGGGTGTCCTATCTTTGGGCTACACTCCAGCCCTATTTTTTTTTTTGTGGTACTGGGGATTGAACTCAGGGGCATTCTACCTCTGAGCTACACCCCCAGCCCTATTTTTTACTCTTTTTTTTTTTTTTTTTTTTTGCAGTACTGGGGGTTGAACTCAGGGGCATTCTACCTCCGAGCTACACCCCCAGCCCTATTTTTTATTCTTTATTTTGAAACCGAGTCTCACTAAGTTGCGGAGTGCCTCACTAGGTAGCTGAGGCTGGCCGCGAACCCGGATCCTTCGGTCTCAGCCTCCCGAATGCTGGGATTACAAGCGTGCGCCACCACGCCCGGCTCCTATTTTTTACTCTTTATTTTGAAACAGGGTCTCCCTAAGTTGCGGAGGGCCTTACTATGTAGCTGAGGCTGACCGTGAACCCGGATCCTCCAGTCTCAGCCTCACAAATGCTGGGATTACAAGCGTGCGCCACCACGCCCGGCTCCTCTTTTCGTTTTTTTGAGAGAGCATTTTGCTAATTTGCCCCAGGCTGGCCTCAAACCCGTGATCCTCCTACCTCAGCCTTTGGAGTAGCTGAGATTATAGGCATGTACAGCACCCAAAACCGCACTTGGTGATTGCTTTTTTTTTTTTTTTTTTTTGGTGCTGGGGATTGACTCCAGGGGCAGTCTACCTCCGAGCTACACCTCCAGTCGTATTTTATTTTTTATTTTGAAACAGGGGTCTCACTAAATTGCTGAGGCTGGGCATGAACCTGCAATCTTCCTATCTCAGCCTTCCAAGTACTAGGATTCCAGGCAAGCACCACCTCGCCTGCTTTATTTGTACCTTTTAGCATCTGTATCAGCACAATAAGCCTTTATTTCAGAGACTTAAAAAGATGATGAATCCCTAGAAGCAGCCTTTCCTTCAAGGGCCTGGGGAAGAGGGATCTACTTTGGATGCAAGGCAAAGAGTGATGGTTTCAGAAATGCGGACGAGGAGGTTTATTTTCAGGCAGCAGGGCAGCACATTTGTTCAGCAGGATGGCGGGAAGGGACCGGGAGCCAGCCCTCCATTTCCAAGTAATGGAAGGGGCCCTCAGAGTCACGCGGCCATTCCAGGAGGTCAGAATCTTTTCCAGAGCGTGACCTTTGGCAAATCAGGGCCGCCCCGGCAGCCCTGGCAGCGGGACCGCCGGCGGCTGCAGGTGCGTGACTAACGTTTCCCGCACTGGCGCACCCTGGGACTTTCCCAGACGCGGCCCCGCCCCCGCTCCGCCCCGCCGAACTGGTGCAAGTGTTGCAGCGGGGGCGGGGGCGGGGAGCAGGCGGAGGCGGAGCCTCGGCGCCTTCTGGTAGCCGCGCGGGCGGGGCGGGGCTTAGGCCAGGATGCCCCGCCTCCTTGGCCCAGGGGTGGGGCTGGGGCAGAGGTAACCGACAGAGACTCCGAGGTTTTGCAAGGCCGCGACCTTAAGGGAAACCAAAACCCTACGCCAGAGCGGGCCAGCAGAACTAGTTCTCCCAAGCTCGGGGAGGGAGGGAGGGGCTCGGGCGCGCCCTGCTCCCCGGGGCACGGAAGGAGGTGCGAGCCTGCACCCCGACCGCCGTCGTGGCCTGCAGTTGGGTGACGTCATCCCACCAGGAGTCAGCGGAATGAGAGGGCCATCCTCCCCCTCCCCCTGAGCCCACGCCGATCTAACCAGCCCCCTACAAGCTGGGCTGGGAAGGTTGGAAGTGAAAGGCCAGGGGGAAGAGGAAGATTCACCAATAAGGAACGAGGGAGTCACGCGCTTTAGCCACAAACCGGGATTCAGCCAAAGCAGTTTAGGGGTGTCTGGCAAGAAGGGAGAGGCTCCCCTGTGCCATCCATTTCTCACGCAGGCAGTGGGGGGTGGCTGCTGGGGCTGCGTCCCTACCTGCTAGGGACCCAGAAAAAACGGACTGAGAAGCAGGAGAACAGGGGCCTGGCTCCTCCTTCACCGGTCACCCTGGGGAGCAGGTGACTTAACCAATCTGGGCTTTAGCTTCCTCACTTGGAGATTGAGAGCTGTACACTAGAATATATTTGTGATAGTACCTATGGCTCCAGAACCGAGGGCACCTGTCCTGAGTCTATCTAGCAAGTCGGAGAAAAAGGCGGGCCGGGGGCCAAGCTGTCATCTATCCCACCTGGCTTACCATAGCTCTTTCACAGATTCTCACGTGGGCTTCAGTTCTTTCAGCAGACATTGAACTCAGGGGCATTCTACCTCTGAGCTATACCCCTAGCCCTATTTTTTATTCTTTATTTTGAACAGGGTCTCACCAAGTTGCGGAGTGCCTCACTAGGTAGCTGAGGCTGGCCGAGAACCCGGATCCTCAGTTCAGCCTCCCAAATGCTGGGATTACAAGCGTGCGCCACCACGCCTGGCTTCTCTGCCCATCTTCTAAACACTGGCTAACCCTTAATGCTTGTGGGATCCGGCTCAGGAGTACACATGGAAGACTATGGACCAGATGTCTATTTGAAAGTTATAAACCAAGCTAACAAACTGTTCAATCAATTATGTTCTAGCCTCCTACCTTGACAGATGTACCTTGTGAAAATCCTGAAGGCAAGCCAGGCGTGGTGGCACACGACTGTAATCCCAGTACTTGGGAGGCTGACACAGAAGGATGGCAGGTTGGAAACTTGCCTGAGCAATTCTAAGGAAACTCTCAGCAACCTAGCCGAGACCCTATTTCAAAATAAAAAATATGTCAGGGCTGGGGGTGTAGCTGGGAGGTAGAACTTTCCTGAGTTCAATCCCCAGCTCCCCCCCTCCTCTCTGCAGACACATGTATGAATACACACACACACACACACACACACACACACACACACACATACACACACACACAATCCTGAAGGTCAAGTTTAAATTTGGAATTCTATTCCTGGACATTCTGGGCTGGAAGGAGTGGGCACAGAGAGTGGCCCTAGCTCAAAGGCCTCGTTGTGGCTTCCCTCTCTTCCTGAACTGGGTCCACCCCACATCATAAGGGCCCCTTCCCATATGTCCAAGCCCTGTCTACATCTCTGTAAAAGACATATTAACCCAAAACAAGTGGGTTCAGGATCTGTTGACTAGGGAGCCAGGCGTGGTGGTGCACGCTTGTAATCCCAGCATTTGGGAGGCTGAGACAGGAGGATCCAGGTTCGCGGCTAGCCTCAGCTACTTAGTGAGGTCCGCCTCAACTTAGTGAGAACTTGTTTCAAAATGAAGAATCAAAAATAGGGCTGGGGGTGTAGTTCGGAGGTAGAATGCCCCTAGGTTCCATCCCCAGTACGGCAAAAAAAAAAAAAAAAAAAAAAAAAAAGGCAATCTATTGACTAGGGAATTTTGAGGCCCCGGGTACACCTTCCTTGGCCCCAAAGACACCTTGTCCCATGTCTCCCTCCGTCTTACCTAGTCTGAGAGGAGTACTGGCCAAGCATGTAGGGGTACAGACTTGGATCTAACACAGCCCTTTCATGGAGGCCATCCATCCAAACACTATGACCTGCGAGGTGAGTGTCTGACGGTGAGGAGGAGGGAATGTGCTGGGCAGAACACATCACTTTTTTTCTTTGGTACCAGGGACTGAACCCAGGGGCACTTTACCACTGAGCTATATCTCCAGCCCTATTTACTTATTTATTTACATATTTACTTATTTATTTATACTGGGGATTGAGCCCAGGGCTGTTCTACCCCTGAGCTATACCCCCAGTCCTATTTTAATTTTGTAGTACTGAGGATTGAACCCAGAGACATTTTACCTCTGAGCTATACCCCCTACCCTATTTTATTCTTTATTTGGAAACAAGGTCTCACTAAGTTGCAGAAGGCCTTACTAAGTTGCTGAGGCTGGCCACAAACCTGCAATCTTCCTGCCTCAGCCTTTTAGGTACTGGGGATTACAAGTATGTACCACCACACTCAGCTCAGCATTTTATAATTGTGTGTGTGTGTGTGTGTGTGTGTGTGTGTGTGTGTGTGTGTCACTGGGAATTGAACAGGGGCATTCTACCTCCAAGCTACACCCTCAGTTCTATTTATTTATTTGTTTATTTATTTTTGAGGTACTGGGGATTGAACTCAGGGGCATTCTACCTCCAAGCTACACCCCCAGCCCTATTTTTTATTCTTTATTTTGAAACCGAGTCTCACTAAGTTGCAGAATGCCTCACTAGGTAGCTGAGGCTGGCCTCAAACCCGGATCCTCCGGTCTCAGCCTCCCGAATGCTGGGATTACAAGCGTGCGCCACCACGCCCGGCTCTATTTATTTTTTATTCTTAATTTTAAAACAGGGTCTCACTAAGTTGTGGAGGGCCTCTCTAAGTACCTGAGGCTGGCTGTGAATCTGTGATCCTCCAGTTTCAGCCTCCCAAGTACTGGGATTGCAAGCGTGTGCCAATATGCTCGGCTAACATTTTATAATCTTAAACACATTAATTTCCAGAAAAGAGCCAGGGTCTTTTAAATGACTCCATGAATATGGCTCTTTATACCCCAGAATAGCACAATTGTTTTTGGTTATACTTTTCTGATGGGTATTCGAGACCAAGTAGGTAGCTCTATGTTGGGCAAACATAATTTTTTATAAAATTATTTTGCTGTTAAGGTCATTTAAGGCTCCTCAGGGTTACTTTTAGGGACTTTGTGAGGCTTTCCTTCTACCAATTGTGCCATCTGCCAGGATGAGTCATGTTCTTGCTGACCATTTGGCTTCCCTTGAAGCCTAGGAGACATTTCCCTCCCCGTTGACCCTCCTTTTTGCAGAAAACATGCTGATAGCTCCTAGTCTCTGGGGCCTTCCTGATCCCCCTGTTCTGGAGGTCAGATGACTTATCAGAGTTGCAGGGCCCTTAGCGAGGTCCCATTATCCCCTGGGTCCTATTTGATCTTGGCAGTTCTTTCTGAGCTCTTTTATTTCCTGATTGTTCTCTTAGACTGAGCTATTGAACACCCAGGAAGTCAATCTCAAAACAGTCCTTTTAAGCTGTCTTGCAGGTGACAGCTATTATCTCAAAACACTGTTTGGGTGTTGTACTTCTCTTAAACATTAAGAGACAACAGTTACACAGTTTTATAAGAAAAACACAAAACAGAATTATCAGGAACAAAACAAATCCCATTTGTATCTTTGCATAAAGAAGATGGCCATAATACAATTTAGGAACACCCAAATATAAACCTAAAAAGAATCTATTACTGTGGGAAATGGTTCTCAGTCTAAAAAGTATTGGTTAAAGGATTAATGAGCTTCTTGCTTGCTTTGGAAGAAGGCTGCCTTTCTTGAGGGAACTGAAGGCAGTTACCTTGATGCATCTTTGCTAGCTGGGCTACTTCACTCTTCTGTAATTGTTTTACCTTGCTTTGCTGAAGGATGGAAGACTGCCCTAAGGGGAAAGCTGATCTTCAATGCCCTTGCAAAAGTGCCAGACAAAAACTCACCTTCTAAAACATTCCTAACATAATGCCCTACTTTTTTTTTTTTTTTTTTTTTTTTTTTGCGGTACTGGGGATTGAATTCAGGGGCATTCTACCTCTGAGCTATATCCCGAGTCCTATTTTTTATTCTTTATTTTGAAACAGGGTCTCACTAAGCTGCAGAGTGCCTCATTAGGTAGCTGAGGCTGGCCGTGAACCCAGATCCTCCAGTCTCAGCCTCCCAAATGCTGGGATTACAAGCGTAAGCCACCACGCCTGGCTAACAATTTTTTATTTAGAGGATACCAGCTTGGCAGTTTCCTCTTAAGCTTTGCATTTTAGAAGATAGTTAGGAAACACAAATATGTTTAACTTACAAAATATCCAGTGATTAACATCACAGTTATACAAAAATTAAAATGTATTAACTTAGAATTTACCTTTGGACTGAAATTCAGAATCTGTGGCTCAGTAAGATAACTATAATTACAGGTCTATGTGGGTTAACAGCATTGACAAAAATCAAAGAATAGTTCTAGACCTTTAATAAATTTGGGGAACAGGGGATTGAACTCAGGGGCATTCTACCACCGAGCTACATCCCCAGCCCTATTTGTTATTCTTTCTTTCTTTCTTTTTGCGGTACTGGGGATTGAACTCAGGGGCATTCTACCTCCAAGCTATACCCCCAGCCCTATTTTTTATTCTTTATTTTGAAACCGAGTCTCACTAAGTTGCAGAGTGCCTCACTAGGTAGCTGAGGCTGGCCGCTAACCCGGATCCTCCGGTCTCAGCCTCCCAAATGCTGGGATTACAAGCGTGCGCCACCACGCCCGGCTTATTCTTTATTTTGAAACCGAGTCTCACTTAGTTGCAGAGTGCCTCACTAGGTAGCTGAGGCTGGCCGTGAACCTAGATTCTCTGGTTTCAGCCTTCCAAGTACTGGGATTACAAGCATGCGCCACCAGGTCCGGCTTGTATCTCTCTTACATAATAATAAAACATTTATTCAAAGGTTCAGAATAATGCACATTGCAGAAGAGATCACTTATTGGTTATCTTACATGTATATGAAACCTATTTAACTTTATAAGCTTTTGTGAAATATTTAAATAAACCTCAGATACACAGTATATTTAGCCTTTAGATGTATACTAATCTATAGTTATGGATATATAGGTTGTCAAATATCCTATAATAACACAAAGTAAGCTGGGCGTGGTGGCGCACGCTTGTAATCTCAGCATTCGGGAGGCTGAGACCGGAGGATCCGGGTTCACGGCCAGCCTCAGCTACCTAGTGAGGCACTCCGCAACTTAGTGAGACCCGGTTTCAAAATAAAGAATAGAAAATAGGGCTGGGGGTGTAGCTCGGAGGTAGAATGCCCTTGAGTTCAATCCCCAGTACCGCAAAAAAAAAAAAAAAAAAAAAAAAAAAAAAAAAAAAACCACACACACACACACACACACAAAGTAATAGTTGTTCATTTAGCTTGAGTTATTTTATTTTTATTTTTTATTTTTTATTTTTTTTGCGGTACTGGGGATTGAACTCAGAGGCATTCTACCTCCGAGCTATACCCCCAGCCCTATTTTTTATTCTTTATTTTGAAACCGAGTCTCACTAAGTTGCAGAGTGCCTCACTAGGTAGCTGAGGCTGGCCGCGAACCCGGATCCTCCGGTCTCAGCCTCCCGAATGCTGGGATTACAAGCGTGCGCC
>PVLC010040752.1:0-13726 GCA_004027655.1 Graphiurus murinus
TTTTTTTTTAAACTGGAGATTGAACCCAGGAGATTCTACCTCTGAGCTAGACCTTTTTTATTTTATAATTTGAAACACAGTCCCACTAAATTGCTAAGAGTCTCGCTAAGTTGCTGAGGCTGGTCTCAAACCTGTGATCATCCTGTCTCAGCCTCCCAAGCACTGGGATTAAAGCTGTGTACCACCATATCAGGCTTTGTATCTTCTTCCAAGACTCAGTCCTAGCCCACAGGTCTTCAACTTAGCTTCTGGGAGATCCTTCTCTGCAGGATCCTGGAGCAGTCACAAACATGGGTCTCCATGAAAGAGCACATGCTCTGGAGAATGACTTCCCAAGGGGCTCTATGGCTGATGACAAACTCACTTACATCCTTCTATTCAAGAGGCATGGGTTAATCTAGATGGAAGTTTCATCCCTAAGTCACAGCTGTTGAAGTGCAGAGGTTCAACCATACCTGCTTCATCTGAATGAGATGAGGCAATATTTATAAGGAGAACACAGCTCAATGACTGGTGTATGCTAGTTATTCAGCCTACATTGGCAGTTCTTAGTAGTCACAGTAGTTTTTTATCCAAAGCTAGACTGGGTCAGAGTGCATCCAGTATCCTTTCTCCAGCCTGGGGGGAAAGGAACCTGTCAGTCACTAGGAAATAGTCTAGAACCAAATGGTCCCACAGAAAGTCTATGTTCACCTATTGGCATTCAAATATATTTACTGAGCACTGGGTGTGTGTGGCCCTAACTCAGCACACAAGCCTCTGCTGTCTGGTATTTGTGCACGCTGTGCCCTGGGCTGGCACATCGCATTACATCAGAAGACCTGCCTCTGGGCACTGCTTCTCTAGCTGCCTGCTGATAAAGCTGGCTAGTGAGGGGGAGCTCTCATGACAGCACCTTGCATGCCGGGGTGTGGAATTTGGAGTCAGTCAAGTGTGTGTTTTTCTCACAGATAAGGAAACTGCAGTCGAAGAGAGGAGCACTTACCCAAGTTCAGACAGTAATTTAATGACTGTCGGGGGCTAGAACCTGGTTCCTTGATCCATCAGGGCAACGAGGGCTCTTTCTACCGGAACAGTTGTCTCTGCACAAGAGCGAGATAATTTCATTTTCATCTGAATGTGGTTGCTATTTTCCTTTTTGAAGAGCTGCATATCAAGGTTGCATGAAGCACCTCTTAAATAAGTCTAGAACAGTGGTTCTCAACTCTGGCTGTACTAGATCACCTGGAAAATACTTCAAAAATACTTATGTGGAGTGAAGTGACGTGGTGGCACACACTTGTAATCCCAGTACTTGGGAAGCTGAGACAGGAGGGTCATAAGTTTGAGGCTGGCCTCAGCAATTTAGGGAGACTCTACTTCAAAACAGAAAGTAAAAAGGGATGGGGGGGTGTAGCTCAGTGATAGAGTGTTTCTGGGCTCAATTCCCAGCCCCACACATGGGTGTACACATACACACAATACCAATGTGGGAGTCCCACCACAGGCCAGTTAAGTATTTATGGGGGGTGTAGCTGGGCGCTGGCTCCTAGTTTTTAGAATTCCCCAGGTGGTTTAATATAAAGTCAGGGTTCCACAGTCCAATATACAGTCAGTCTAATATATAGCCAGTGGTCCAGGGAACAATGTTTCCAAATTGTAATGTGTATTTGAATCATCTGAGGATTCTGTTAGAATGCAGATTCTGATCCAGCAGGTGGGGGAGGGAGACAGGGAATCTCCATTGCTAGTAAGTTTCCACATGCTGTTCTGTTAAACTCTGGAATTGTGGGCACTCACTTGGTTACTGGTTACTCTTGCCTGGAAGGTACCTCTCTCCTTCAACTGCACCTCACCTCTTATCTGGCCCTTCCTGTTCAGCTTTCTGATGGCGCCCCACAACTCCCCACAGCTCCCTTCCTTTCTCTTCCTGTTCCCCCCTCACTACCACTCCCTAGGCCAGGCTCTGTGCTTAGCTAGGCTGCCTCCTGGGTGGGTGGGTGGGGGGGGGCTGCTCCTTCCCTCTGGCTTCTGCCCTGGCCTTTTCAATCTGTAGCTCCTCCATTCCTCTACCCAAGTTTTAAGAGTCCACAGCATCCCTGGACCTCTTCTCTCCGCATTTGTCACCGGTGACTATCCAGGAACAGGATGCCCTTTCTGGTTTTACGCCTGCATTTCTAACACCCAGTTCAGCACCCATCAGACTCTCGATAAATACTTGTTGGATTTAACAAACAAAACCTCAACCTCCAGTGAGCAAGGCCCAAGGCCTCCGCTGCTCTCTTTCCGATAAAAATGAACATTCCTTCGAGATTATGCATCAGGCTTTAAACTCTTCACTAAAAAAAAGAGAGCAAATTTAACGAAGTGGTTATTTCCTGTCTGGCTTGGGTCTTGTAATCCAGGCTAAGAGCAAGCGACCGGACAGGACCTAGGGGATGGATGCTGGCGGGAGCTTGGAGGTCTGCTTCCAGATCAGGGCTTTCCACAGCAGGGGGACCGGCGGGAGGGCCCGGACAGGGCGGGGACGGCCGACGGGGAACCTCTTGGCCGGGGAGAGAGTCGGCAGCGCCTGCAGGGAGGCAGGCAGGAGTTGGGAGCGGGAACTAACTTGGCGTGGAGGGAGGCGCCGGGCGCCACCGCTGTTCAGGTTTCGCGTCTTGCTAGCGCCCACAAGGGCCGCCGGCTCGGGGAAGGGGGCGGGCGCGAGGGAGGGCAGGTCCGGAGCCGAGGGGGTGGAGGAGGGGGAGACCGAAGGAAATGAGACAACCTTTTCCTCCCACGGACTCGGGCTCCTCCAGCGTTAGCGGAGCTCGGCGCCGCAGTCTCTGAGCACCCAGGCCGGGACCCCGCGTCCCCAGCTCAAGCCGGACCCCGGCGGGCGGCGGGAATTTCTCTCCCAGGCGCCGGTGCCAGCCCTCACCCGGAGCAGTGCTTTGTCGCGCCCTCCCCTCGGTGATCGGCTCTGGGTCCCCCGGAAGTGCGCGCCCGCGGTCCCCGGGAAGGTAAGCGGCGCCCCCGAGCGCGCCCGGGGCGCATGGGCGCCGGGCATTCCCACCGGACCCGGCTTCTCCCCAGCGCCCCCTCTTCGGAAACACCCGGAGCACGTCTAACCTGAAGCCCCCGCTTTGTTCCCGGACCCCTGCCCAGGTGTTGTAGGCTGGGTCCCCCTGGGAACTCTGGCTCCCCACGCTTTCTTTTATGCCTCCTTTTCCTCCTCTTTTCCTGTTGCTTCCCCCGCCCCACACGCTCCCTTTTCCGGATCTCGTAACTGTCTGCTCCCTGCCTCTGCAGCCCGCCTTCTGAGAACTGGTCCTTTCCAAATCTGGGTGCCTCTCTCCTGCTCCGACTCCCGGAGCCGGGCTGAGCGGCCCGGCCCGCCGCAGTGGCTGGCTTTGACCTGTGGCCTGTTCCCTGAGATTTTCCTGGCTCACGTTGAACTAGTTACCTGGCTCGTTTCGAAGGCACTCAGTTTCCCGCGCGCATTTGGCGACCCCCCCAGGACCCCAAGATCCGACTGGATTGCGGAGTGAAAAAGGTTGTTGGCGCCCTCTAAAGTCAGGAGACGCTCGGCTAGTGGAGAGTGGCGCCTTCCGCCGCCCCCGTCCCCCAGCCCTGCTCATTTGGGGGGTCCCAACAAGAGGGGGCGCCCTCGGTATCGGGAGCTATGGGGCTTGGAGGTAATGAGAAAAGTTCTCGAGGAGGGGAGGATCCCCACATTGCGCCAGCTTGCCGGAGCGCTCACATCCAGCTGTGAGAGGGTATCCAATCCTCCAAGGCCACACAGCTTGGAAAGAGCCCGGCCAGGATTTGGATCCCAGCGGGGCTGCCTGTGCCACACTTACCTAGTTCAGCCCTACAGAGAGTTCCTCTGTTAAGTCTGAGAGAGAACCGCCACCTCTTGCTTTCTCATACCGCCGGGGAACCAATCAGGCTTTGTCCTTTTTGAGCAAGTATGTCCTGATTCTATGCAAATCCAAATTATTTATTTAGTCCCAATTATCTGCAGTTCAGTGGTTAGCTGGGAGCCTCTCTCTCATCCCTTCCCTGCCTCCAGTCACCAAATCCTAATTCTGCCGCAGAAAGCTGGGTTCGATCGCTGAAAGGCAGTTTAGTACAGTGGTTAGGGGACAGGTCTTGGAGTCAAACCATCAGTGTTTGAATCCTGACTGGCGCCTCTCTACCTTGCTGTGGCTGGATTTCCTCATGTGTAAAGTAGGGATGGTAACATTTAAAGCAATGGTTTTCAACTGGGTTTCCTTTCTTTTAGACTCACGATCGAACCCAGGAGCCTCTGAGCTACACTTCAGCCTTTTAAAAAATTTTAAAATTTGAAATAGGGTCATATTAAGTTGCTGAAGGTTTCACTAAGTTGCTGAGGCTGGCTTCAAACCTGTGATTCTTCTGTCTCAGCCTCCCAGGTACTGGGTTTACCAGAGTGTGTCATTTTCCCCGACTGTGAAACTGGGGTTTTGATGTTGTCCTCCCTCTCCCAAGAGACATCTGGTAATGTCTGGAGACATTTTTGGCCACCACTGTGTAAGTGGGGGAGGCTCTTATCCCTCTGGTGAGTAGAGGCTAAATGTCCTATGTTGCATAGGCCAGTTCTCAACCCACCAATGCAGAGTTATCTGTCCCAACAGGTTAATAGCACCGAGGTTGAGAAACCCTGGCTTAATGAATCAGTTCATCCAGTGCCGTTATTTCCAAATCTCATCCTTTTATCTGCTCCATCTTGGAGGATTATACCAGCCTCCGTCCTCCTGTCTCCCCTCATTCCAGTTCCAGAATTCTGTTGCTAAGTCCACAGCAGGATATATGACTATACTGCCTCAAATTCTTGTCGGTCCCCAGTGCTGACAGAAGGGACAGAGATCTGCAGGTGTTTTCCAGGCATGCAAGGCAACACCTCTGCATGTTCAAGTTTGAGAATCACCGTCGTCGGAGAATGAAAGTCAGCATCTGACCTTGTACACATGGTGCTTTGCGATTGGTCCCAACTTACCTTCCCAGCCTCACCTTTTGCCACTTCCTCTGCCCTCTAGCCATACCCCTAGCACACTGTTCTTACGGTATCCTGTGTCCTGACTTTTTTCTCCTCCTCCTTGATTGGCAAACTCATCATTCAAGGGTGGTGCTCAAGTCCCTTTTGGAATAAGCATTCTTTATTTCCTAAGACATTCCGATGCTCCCTGCTGGTCGGCCTCATCCCCCTTCTTATTCTTTCAATCTCTCTCTAAGTAGTATGTACTGCATCCTGCAAGGAGCACTTGTTCATCTGCATACCGGTCTCTGTAGGCTTAGAACCTCACATGGCGCCATGCTCAGGATGGGGGCTGAGCTTTTAGGGCTGGCTGGCTGCATTCAGGTCGAAGCTGTGCCACTTGTCAATTCTGTGACCTTAGGCAAGGCTGACTCAGTCTCTCAAAGCCTTATTGGTAAAAGTATGAAGAAATAGTTTGCCTTCTTTGCAGGTGAGTGTAACTGATTAATGGGATAATTGTTCCTCTTTATACCGAGTGCCTGCTCTGCCAGGACATGATTCACAGTTAGCATTTACTTAATTCTAACATCTCTTTAAAGTTAGTGTGGGTATTGCCCTACTTTCAAGATAAAAACAAAAAACAAACAAACAAAAAAACCCCCAAAACAGAGATACAAGGAGTCTAAACAGTTTACCAACATCACACAGCTCATTAATGGTGGGACCAGGATTCACATACACATCTGGATTGCAGGTAGACATCTGGATTACACACACTCGTCACACTATGCAGGTAAAGGACTTAGCCCAGTTCTGGGTGTATAGTCAGCACTCAGTAAACATGAGCTGAGGTTTGTTGAGTGCATTTATGAGAACCCAAGTCCATTAGGTTTTCTCTTGCACTGCACTTGTGACCTAAGACTGTGCCATTATCTTATACCTGTTCCTTTCCTTTCCTCCTTGCCTTGCCCACAGTCTCAGAGGGGCAGGACCCTGGGGTAGTCCCCTGACAGTGCCAGGCCAGTATCACTGAACTCAATGCCAGGTGGAGCCCAGTGTGCCTCACCAGGGTCAGAACAGCATTAACTCTTTGAGGGTGGGACAGAGTCACCCCTGACTGGAGGAGACAGGTGCAGACATGGAGTCAGGAGCTCCTGGAGCCTAGTTTTGTCTTTATCAAGGAGGTGCCCTTTGCAGTGTACATCTGTCACATAAAACATGGTGAAACTGACCAGTGAATGCTACTCACTGGCTCTCCCGCCTCATACTTGTCAGATGCAAAGCATGCCTTCTCTCCAAGTGTTACGAGGAACATCTATTAAAGGTAAAATTTGTTAAAAGAATTTAATGACCCCTATGGGGTACTGGAGAACCAGGTTCAGAACCAGTTGCTGACCCTGTGTGAGCTCTGTCTGATGCTGGATACTAGCTCAGAGCTGATCACTTCACCAACCTGGATCTTATTTCCCCAAAAGCAGCCCTGGCTTTGAAACAGAGCCTGCTCCTTGCTGGTCCTGGGGCCACTTGTTCTGTGGGTCAGGCTGCCTTACATAATTACCTGCACCTTTGTGTGCTCTGGCTTCCTCTATAGCTGTCTCGCACAGCTATAATCTCGCTGACTTTGCTTGTTTTGGCAGATTGTCCCCCAAACTGCAGTGGGATGAGGTCACCTGGCATGTGCAACAGCTCCTGGTTTTGGAAGGGGCAGTGGGCATGCTGCAGTAAGGGTTGCTTTTGGAGATAGAGCAGGGTGAGAACTTTCCTGTCCACAGACACTCTGAGATCTTGTGGATCCCAATAGCACTACCTTGCCCTGCAGGCCTCAGACTCTTACTATTTCCTAACGTTCTGCCTCAGTCACCAGCCGCTGATCAGAGCAACAAACTCCCCCAGGATGGTAGTGATTAGAGTCATTATCGCAAACTTTGAGTCACTTGTATTTACATGGAAGCTTTTAAGCCTAGCCCAGAAGATAAACGAGTCATGGGTGGTAGGGTGTGTGTGTGGGGGGGGCGGGGGGGTTCAGGCTCAGTGCCCTGTCTTGGGGCTTTTGATTTCACTCCTTGTTGGCTGCCACCACGGGGAGTTCCTCTCAACTGACCAGAGGGCAGATTTCTACTGAAGCCCATTCCTGGTTGCAGGGAGATACTCTTTGCCCGTTTGGCTCTTGGGGTGTGTTCTCGGTGAAGCATTTGAATGGATGTGAAATCCTGTTTGGGGCAGGAAGGGGCATTTGAGTGTGGTAGTGGGATCATGAGGCATTAGCATGGACTTGGGATGCAGAATAGCTCTGTGCAGGATGCCAGAGACACACAGATGAAGACCTGGTCTACACCATCAAGGCCATGACATATGGTGCATGTGTGAACTGACTATCAGAGTGTGTTCAGTAGAATGAGAGATCTGAGCAGAGAACTGGAAGCTCAGAGGGACCAGCTAGCATTCTGCTAGAGGAAAGGCATCCTAAGAGGACTCTTGAGCTGGACCTTAGCATGTAAGTAGGACTTGCTGGCTTTAGGGTAACTGGGGATCAAAGGGTATCACAGACAGGGAACAGCATATATGTGATAGAAAGCAAAGAAAGGGTCTGGCAGATGTTTAGGTGTACTGGGGCTGGGAGGACAGGAGACAGGACGAGGGAGGCGACTTTGACTTTTCAGTAGTCCCAGAGTCTGTCTCTGCACTGTCAGGAAACAATGGAGGGAACATTTGCAGCTCAGGTGTGTCCAGCACTTTGAATAGTGCCTCTGCCTTCCAACTTTCCTGGCATTGTTTCCTCCTGGGGCAGTGGGACTAGTGTGCAGGGGCCAGGGAGGGACACTGTCTCTACTAAGCAAAGAAACCACAGTCAAAACAAAACTGAGCTCCCTGGGTGTGGGTGGTGGCTTTGTTTTGTTTTCAGAGCCTCCCTGGCTGGTGAGCCCTCCAGAGTCTGGGCTTCGGAACAATTGCCTTTAGAGCATCCAAAAGGCTGTATGAATTGCTAAGCTTCTCCAGACAGAGAGAGAGACAGACAGATAGAGATAAAGATAGATAGATAGATGATAGAAGGAAGGGAAGAGAAAGAAAGAGACAGAGAGAGGGAGAAGAATAAGAGAGATTAAGTTTTAAAACTCAGGTCCATTTTACATAGAATCCAGCATGTGTTCCTGCAGGTCAGTTGCTGTCAGGACTGACATATTTCCTGGGAATCATTCTCATATTTGCAGTTCTCTGAGCCCAAAGCCTTGTCCATAAATATTTACCGCATAGAGCTCCTCATAGAAGATGGGTACATGTACTTGTTGACTGGAATATTGATAGAGGTTCTTACATAGGTCACCCCCAGAACATCTCTCTCTCTTTCTCCCTGTGTGTCTCTCTTGATACTGGAGATTGAGCCTAGCGCTGCTCTACCACTGAGCTAGGCCCCCAACCCCCGCTCTTTTTTTATTGGGAGACAAGGTCTTGCTAAGTTACTCAGGCTGGCCTTGAACCTGAGATTCTTGTATCTCAGTACTGGAGTTACAGATGTGTACCACCATGCTGGGTTCAGACTTCTTCGCTTTTTATACACCACTTAGTGATCCCCAGGAGGCGCTTAGTGATAATGAGAGAATAAATGCCCTAGCCTGGAAGTCACAAGTCGCCACCTTCAAGGTGCTCATGGCCTGAATGGGGACATAGACAGGAAGACACAACACAGTGGACTGGTACCATGAGGAGAGGATGCAGACAGGTGCCGAGACAGACCCTGTCCAGACAGGCATTGGGGAATGAGGTCAGAGAAAATGGTCCCATAGGTGGTTCTCAGTGGTTCATTATAAATAGTAGCACTTGCTGGGTGTGGTGGCCCATGCTTGTAATCCCAGTACTTGGGAGGCTGAGACAGGAAGATCCAGGTTTGCGGCCAGCCTCAGCTACTTAGTGAGACACTCTGCAACTTAGTAAGACCCTGTTTCAAAATAAAGAATAAAAACTAGGGCTGGGGGTGTAGCTTGGAGGTAGAATGCCCCTGAGTTCAATCCCCAGTACTGAAAAAAAAAATAGTAGCACCTGAGATGGGTGCCAGGTCCTTGAGCTAGGAACTTCAGGTGCCTTAGCCTAATAGATTCTCACAAATACCCTCCATGGTCAGTACTGGAGAAGGAAGCAGGACCAGATCCACAGCTAAAAGGCAGACCAGAGGCAGGACTAGGCCACTGACTGAACCCTCACCACTGCCCTGGACTGTCTCAGGACAGAGTATGGCCATCGAAGATCATACTCTTTGTTTTAGAAGATCTGTTTTCAAAACAGAAGGTGCAAAAGTGTGGGCTACAGCCATTTCCTCCATTTCTCCCTCTCCCTCTCACCTTCCCAATGTCTGGATGTCTGAGGCCTTCCCTGGGGCAGTAAGAAGCACTCTGCTCTGGGGTTCAGTGGCTCTCTTCCTCCTCACGCCCCCTCTTTGATCATGGAGACAGCCTGTACTTTGTCCTGCACATTGAGAGGAGGCGGAAATGCTGCTCAGCAGAGACGCCACCATAAACTTTGGAGGAAAACAAGGCTTTTTGCAGAACACCTGCTGTGAGAGGTCAACCCCCCCCCCCCTGCCCCGCACACCGCCTGTCACTCAGTGGCTGCAGGGAACAGACTTCAGGCTTCAGGGGAGCTTGTTCCTGCACAGACACCTGAGATCACAGGCTGCTTACCGCTGTCTCCCCTGGGCACGTCTACAAACACGGCTGTCTGCCCTCTTGCTCACTCCTCTTGTCAGAACAAGGCCGGGGTGGCATCTCCCACTGTGTTGCTATAATTGAATACCACAGACTGGGTATTTTACAGAGGAAAGAGGTTTATTTAGTTCATGGTCCTGGAAATCCAACTGGGCATCTAGCGAGGGCCTTCCTACTGGATTCTGACATGGTGGTGAGACAGAGCTAGCACTCCAGCTCAGGTCTCTCTTCTCATGAAGCCACTCATGCAATCATAAGAGTCCCACCCTCATGACTTCATCTAATCCTGGTTACCCCCCAAAGGCCCCACCTGCAAATACCATTAACTTATGACGCGAGGGATTAAATTTCGAACACGTGAATTCTGGAGGCCGTTCCCAAACCCTTACTGCCCTAAAATGCAGTACTAGCGGCTGGCTGGTAGAGTGTCCTGAGTGGCTGGAGGAGGGGTAACCGAAGCTAAGCCTGGACGACAGGTGGATCCAAGAGGACTCACATTGAGGAGGCTGAGACGGTGATTTCCAGGCTGATGAGAGGGAGGAGGGCTAGATAGGCAGAGGGGCTGGTGGGGAACACAGGGTGATGGAGTGAGCAGGTGCAGAGTGCTCTAGGAGAGGAAAGTGGGTAGGTGTGCTTGGAGAGAAGGGAGGTGAATCTGTTCAGGAGCAAGGTGGCCACCACAGAAAGGCCTTGTTGAAGACTCTGAGCTTTCCTTTGAAGGCACTGGAGAGCTACTGCAGGACTTCATACCGAGCAGAGACCGGGTTGGAGTTTCATTGTAATAATAGACCTCTCTGGCAGTAGAGTAGACACTGGAGAAGAGAAGGACAGATGGCAGGAAGTCCAATTAGGACACCATAGCAATTTAGATGGTGGCAAAAGCCTGGGGTCTGGAGTCTGGTGTATCTCAGTCCCTGCCCCACAGCATGTGTGTAACTTGCTTTCTAGTAAATGTCTCTGAGCCTCTGTTTTCTCTGAAAAGGAGGATTCTAAGTCCTCCCTATGGATGGTTTGGCTGTTGGTGGTCAGCGTTATACATGATAAAATCTGTGAGATGTCTACTACTGTGGTCAATCCACAATGGCTTGTGATGATAGCAGCCAACGTTATTTTTAATATCATTGCTTATTATCATCCAGGTGAGAAATAATGAGGTTCTAACTATGACACAGGCAATCAGGGTGGAGAATTGGGCACCGATTCAAGGAATACTTTGGCAATAAAGTCCACTCAGTTTGGTGACTGATTAGCCGGGGGAGTAAGGGTGGGGCAGGAGTCTAGGATGACTGTGACATCTTGGCCTGGGGAACCAAGGGGAAGGATAGTGAGGCTATTCATTGGGAGGTGATGGAGGAGGAGGAGGAGGGGGAGGAGGAAGGAGCAGTGTTTGTCAGAGAGGATGATGAGCTAGGTTTCAGACACGCAGAGTTGGTTTCAGACATGTTGAGTTGGAAGCATCCAGGAAAGTCGGGGAGCTGTCTGTGGGCAGAAGGTTTTGTAGGCTTGACAGGCAGGAGAGAGGTATTCAGATGCATGAGCAAACTTAGCAAGAGGTAGTGAAGTCACATGTGGATCACTTGATCAAGGGGCGGTATGGAGTGTGGTTAGAGGAATTATAATGGCTAATGCTAACTGAATGTGTGCTGAGTGTGCCAAGCACTTTATGTGCGTTAATCTTCTCAACAACCATTACCAAGGAGGGCTACTGTTACTTTGCAGCTGAGTAAATGGAGGCACAGAGATGGTAACTTGCCCAAGGCCACACAGCTATCAGCAAGGGACCTAGGAAGGAAGGAGAGCCAGAGAGGGCAAGGCACGGAGGAGAGCTACACGGAGGCAGGCGGCGATGGGGAAATGAGGAGTGGAGAGTTCAGGAGGGAGGGCTCAATGGCATTGGATCACATGGAAGTTTACATGAATGGAGTGTCCCTGGGTTTGGGAATTAGGAAGCTATTGACAACTTGTGAGAGGAGTGGGCTCAAGAACACCTGTAAGGCAAGGAAGTGGAGATACTAAGAACAGGCAGTTATTTCTGGAGCTCAGCTATGGAAGTCAGAGCCAGGGAAGATGATAAGTAGAGGAGTTTATTAGTAGAGGCAATGTTTTAGAAGGAGACATATGTACGTGGAGAGGCACGAGCCTGGGGAGGCCCTGCACAATGGCTGCAAACGCTGCACGCCCACTGGGAAATGTGGAAATGTATCTTCACGTTCACTTAGCTTTTCTATGAAGATTTTTAGTATGTCTTCCCATGTTCTGGAAAGCTTCCATGTTGACAGTTGAATATCATTAAAGAAGTCCTGACCAGGTGTTTCAAATCTTCAGCCTTGAATAAGTGGAGCAGAGAAACTTACTTTCACGATGCCCTGTGGTAAATGATCACTTGTTAAACCCAGATACTATCAAGTTCATGTATAGTATATATCAACCATCATATTTGCCTTCAAAAGAGACTCGGAGACAACGATGTGCTGGGCCCCACGTTCCGTCACACAGGGAATTGCTGTCTGCTCTGTAGATCCTGGGAGGTGAGCATGACCTGACCAGTAGCAGGAGGTCTTGGGAGGATCCCAGGGCACAGTAGGGGCTGGGGGAGGAGACACCAGCTTTAGACTGTACACAAGACCCCTGATCCTCTGAGCAGAGAGAAAGGTGTTTGGGGTGAAGGAAAACTGTGTGAGGAAACAGAAGGTGGCTTGTTTCTTGGAGGAAATAGAAGGCATATCATAAGGAGGTTTTCTGGGGTGACAGCCATGTAACTGGAATGACCCTAGAAGATGTGACTGCTGCCATTTAAGTTCTTAATAATGGAAAAAAACCCTGAGATTTCCTTATGAATGCTTCATAGCCAGGCTTAGAGAACACGGGTCCCACAGGCTTTTAGACAATGTATTTATCTAGGGGCAAAGACAGTCCTGTGTTTTACTAACTAGGAGTCTTTTATACAGACCGCAGGCAGGTCCACAGAGGGTTAAAAGCTTGGCTTAAACAAGACATTCAGCTTCGCCTTGGTTCATGGTGCTGACATCTCTGAGGCTCAGGGCTGGAGTTAGGACTTGGTTACCAACTTCATAGATTTGCCTTGGTTGCAATGGCAACTTTGCTCTTCTTGGAAACATCTCAGTAAAATGCACACACCTTCACAGATGGCTTTTGTGGATGGGGCTGTCCCAAAGATGCACTGTCCTTACAGAAAATGGCCTCAGGATGGAGATATTGTGTGTGTGTGTGTGTGTGTGTGTGTGTGTGTGTATGTAATATATATACATTTCCATATATATATATATATATATAATTTATCTACATATATATGTGAAGCAGCAACTCAGCTGAGTTATTTGCTTGATCTTGAAACTTCAGGTATTGAGAAAAGTGAGCAGGTCATCTTTCAAGAGTCGCATTTCAAGCTTGGAGGGTCCCTCCGTCCTGTAGGACACTGTGGGAGTTGAGGAAGGGTCATCCCTGCCTGCAGCCTCCCTGCCCCATCCCAGCTGGGTCTCCGTCTTGGATGTGGGCAGGTGTGGTGTGCCTTTGGCTGGGTGTGGGTGTGATGGACAGAAGGCACTCTCCTTAAGGACAGAGAAGGAGCTGCAGGTGTCTTGTGGCAGGGCAGAGGGTGTCCTTCTGTAGGAGGGTGATGTTGTGACACCCTATGGGTCAGCACACAGAGGAACTCAATGAAGATGTAGAATCCTATGTGGCTTTAATCCAGTTTTACCAGGTCTGAATTTTCTGTCATAGAGAAGGCCTATATATGTGTTCCATGCTGGTTCCAAGAATGATTGCCAAGGGCTACATACATACTTCAAATATCCACAGCCAAGCTAGCCTTGGTGCTTATGCCCATCCACCCTTCTGGACTGAGATGTCAGAATGGTCTGGGAGACAGTTCTGGTATCCTCAGAAAGTAACAGCTTTAATACCTTGGATTCTTACACTTGCATTAGATTCATTAGGAAAAGTAATACAGTAATTCTTTTTCATTCAATCCATCATTCATTCATTAGCAATTTGAACAACTGCTCTGAGGCTGGTTCCAGGCTGGATCGTGGCAAAGTGGTAGTGA
>PVLC010040753.1:0-13686 GCA_004027655.1 Graphiurus murinus
CCTCCTCTTCTCTCAGTCTCTTTCTCTCTCCTCCTCACGCACAGGCAGGGGTGCCCCCCCATCAGGTTCCCCCCCCCCCGCCCCCACAGCTCACAGGACAGCCTATGTGTGACAGTTGTGTGTGTGCCCTGGCTGGGGTGAACCGTTTCCCCGCCAGGATTTCACTTGATCCCAGAGTGGTCCTGGGGGACAGTGGCATTTCATCTTTCTGATGTTTCAGGGGAGGAAACGGAAGGGTCCAGAGAGGCCCAAGACGCTGCCCGGGGAGGCCACGCTGACCACAGCTCCCCTCCAGGGCCGGACTCCGAGGCGCTCCCTCTGTCTCTGAGGTTTGGAGCAGCCCAGACTGTGGTCATTTGTCACCGCAGCTCAGAAACTGAGCCTCTGTGTGCACAAACCAGTGTATCCCTGTGACCTTCCCTGTCACCAGCAATCACAATGCACCTGTAAAAATTTAAAACAGAAAAAGGAAGCTGCCTCGGACACCCCACCTCCATCTGGGAGGTCCCCTGAGCCCTCCCTGACCCGACCTGGAACCCATGGTGGACGATGTCCCCCTCACTCCTCCGAAAGGCAGGGACAGCTGGTGACTGGCAGACCTCACAGCAGCCTCCTAGAGCCCAGCGTGAGGGGACCTGTGGTGGGACTTCAGGTGGGGCTCCTGGGGCGGGCTCTGGGCTCCCCCGCCTCCTGACTCGAGAGCCACCTACCCCGGGTGGGGCAGGAGAAAGCCCTCCCTGGTCATGGGGCAGGGTCTGCCCTGCTGAAGGAGAGCTACCCGTTTTCTCTTTAGACCAATTCACTGCTCTCTGAGAGAATGTTCTAGAAGAGAGACACGACAAGGGGAGTTCCTATTGGCAGCTCTGATGGAAATCCCCAGAAAGGAATGTGCCCCAGGAAGGAACGTGCCCAGGTCGGCCTGACCAAGGCACAAAGGGATTACTTAGTTAAGTTTGCTCTCACAGGACGGTGGCTAGGGCTGTTTATCTCCGTAGGGCTGGAACCCCGTGTCCCCCAGGGCTTCCCCTGCAGGTGCTCAGAGGAGACCAGGTCTGCAGCGGGATGCATGAGTAACGCTCTCACAGCCCCCTGAGGCTGCAGGACCTGTCCAGCCAGCAGGGAGGCCGCCCAGCCTCCGAGCAGGTCCTGGAGGACTCCTGTGGCAAGAGAAAACTGCAGATGGCCTTTCTGCTCCTGGAAAAATAGGTGCACGTGATGTGGCCTGGGGTGGATTCCTCAGCCAGGTGCCTCTCCTCCATTTCATCTGTGAACGGGGTAATGAAGCCTCCCGGCCAGGAGGAGGCGCTAGTGAGATGGTCGCACAAGAGGTGAGATCAAAGACAGACAGACGTCCACACGCACACACCTGCGGACCGGAAGCATGCAGGAGCCCACTCGGCGCAGGCACTCCCTTGTCTTCCTGCCTTTGATGTGAGCCATGTCGTTGTCCTGGGAGGGGTGGCAGAGTCCCCGGACAGACGTGACTTTGCATGTCCTGCCCATTTATTCTTTTTATTTTTTTATTTATTTATATTTAGCATGGCCTTTTATACATTTCTTGGGTACAACAGGGTTAATCACACATCTTTGTTGGGTACAAGCTAGTATAGGTAAAGACATCCATGCACTCATTTCTCATTAACCCTTCCCCAATTTCCACCCCCCTCCCTCCTTCTCAAGGTCAGTTTAGTGATTGACTTTGATGTGATCTTGTAAGTACATCATGCTCATTAGGGTGTCCCCCCTTCCCCCATCACCTTCCGTTAAATCAAATTCTTTGTTCACCTAAGAATTCTCCTTCATCTGGAGTCCCTCTTATGTCCCATTTTCTCCCTAGCTTCCACATATCCATTTATTCTTATTGAAATATAACCCTACTGGCTTCAATGACAGAGCATTCTGGAAAAACGAAGTATAATCTAACAGATGTTCATAAATGATGGCAAAGTGAAAAAAAGAAACAGGTTTCTTTCTCTAGAGTCAGGACTTGAACCCTAGACGCTCAGAGCCACAGGCCCCAGCCGCACCTCCGCAGCTGGCTCCAGCGGTCCCTGCCACTGGCACAGTGGTGACCTCCAGTCCCGGGGATGGGGGCTAAGGTCTCCAGTGACCCTTTGTCTTTCTCTGCTTCTAAGCCCTGGAAGCTTGGACCATTTTCACACCCTCATCTCGTCCAGTCCAGCAGGGTAGCCTGTTTCAAAGTGATGGAGCATGCCTGTAATTATAGTACTTGGGAGGCTAAGACAGGAGGATCGCAGGTTCGAGGCCAGCCTCAGCAAATTAGCAAGGTCTCAAATCTCGGCAACTTAAACACTGTTTCAAAGTAAAAAAAAAAAAAAAAAAAAAGGGATGGAGGTGTGTGGCTTGGAGGTAGAAGGCCCTCTGGCTTTAATCCCCAGTGTCAAAACAAACAAAAACAAAAGCAATGTAAACCAAGGCTGAGGGGGCTGAGCCCTTTTTCCGGGGACACACAGCTGGTGCCCCAAAGGGACCCCCTGAGGACTGGACTCCAGCGCGGGCTCTCTGTGTCCCTCGACAGCTGGGTGTCTGCGTGGATTTCAGGGGTACCAGGAGGACTACACACCTCTGAAGGGGAAACGGCTCCAGGCTAAAAGAAAAGAAACAGCTGCTCCCAGGTGGGGCGGGCCACAGCCTGTGTCACCCTCCCTTGGGTCCCCTCGGAGTGTGACATCCTATAGGCCACAAGCAAAGGTGGTGATCAGGGTCTTGCCTGACTCACCCTTGGGGGGAGGCCTGGGGAGGCTTCCGGAACCCCGAGAAGGGGTGTTCTGTCCGCAGACCCCAACAAACCCCACCCGCCGTGTTGCAACCCCAAGGATGCGGCCTGATCGCAAGCCCAGCTGCGTTACAATCTAACTGCGTCTGACATGTCCTTGGAGGCCCCGGCAGGTCCCAGGAGATGACCAAGACACCCAAATCACCTTGTGACGCCAGACAGATGTCATCTTCACATACCTCCTCTACCTGCCCACCATGAAAGTCCCCTATAAAAGAGGAACCCTGAACCCCCTTAGGCGTCTCTCACTTTTTTTTTTTTTTTTCTTACCAGGGATGGATCCCAGAGGCATTCTACCACTGAGCTACCCCCATCTCTTTTTATTTTTTTATTTTGAAACAGAGTCTCTCTCACTAAGCTGCTGAGGCTGGCCTCCAGCCTGCAATCCTCCTGTCTCAGCCTCCCAAGTACCGAGATTACAGGCAGGTGCCACGGCGCATGGCTGGTCTCTCTCTCGGTGTGGCACGCCTCCTCCCTTGCACGTGTATTTCTTGCTTTCCTAAATAAACCTGTCTGCACCTTTACCCTTTTCTTGGAAATTATTTTCCCACCTGTGGTTTGCACCATGACAGTGAGCACCTGGGAGACTGAATGAGCAGGGGTGGGTGAGAGGGGTCAGCCTGCACCTCAGCAAGGGTGCTCCGGGGAGCACACCCGCAGACGGGAGGAGGCAATTAACTGCCCCTCCCCTGGGTGTCAACCAGAAGTTCCTAAGGGGCAACTGCCCCCCAGGGACTTCGGCAAATATCTGAGGACAGTTTTGACTGTCATAACTTGGGCAGAGATGCTACTGACTGACCCCTAGTGAGGCTCAGCACCCTACAGCACACAGGAAAGCCCACTGCCCCCCCACCCCACATGCACAAGAGCAATCCAGCACACACGTGCCTTGGTGACACCCTGGCTTAAGCCAAACAGGGCCAGTGCTCCCCTTAGAATGAAAACACTCCCAGGTCCTTTGAATATCAGTCTCAACAACCCAGCCTGTACTGCCACCTGCAGGAAGCCTCCCTTGACTGCCCCTCAGCCTGGCCTTGGGCTCCCCTCCAGCACCCCTCCCCCAACTCCCCGCCAGGGCCATTTCTCCATCATGTGGTGTACGGGCAGCTTCGCTGACAGCTCACTATGATCCAGGTCAAGTTCATAGTCGTCTGCGGGGGCTGAGGTTCTCACGGACACTGCAGAAATGTGGATGCCAAGCCTCGGGCACGCCCAGGAATTTTCTGTGGGCCATCCAGCTGGGGGGCGGGGCCTGGCGTGAAGTGGAACTTGCTCACCTAGACTTGGATGATTCAGGCTCCAGGCTCAAAGCCCCGCTCTGCCTTTGCTGGCTGTGTGATTCTAGAGAACTTACTTAACGTCTCTGAGGCTGCATGTCCACAGCTGGAAACGTAGATGTGTCCTTTTCTTTCTCAGGTTTTCGTGGGGATCAGAAGAATTGGTGCTTGTCACTGCGTCAGGCTGGTACTAAGAATTATAACTATGCCCAAAGGCTCAGCGATTCTTATATAAACCTCATTCCGCATGACTTCCACCCCCGGCAACTCTGAAAGGCAGCCGCTCTTATCATACAGAGGGGAAACTGAGGCACGGCCAGGGTAAGTGCCTTGCCCAGGACTGGGCCCCTCGAACAGCCTTCGTCTGGCCTCTCCACTGTGTCTAGTGGGTGGACCCGCAGAAATCAGGGGTGCGCTGGCCACCCCTCCAGGCCTTAGGTGGGGAGTCAGCTCCCCCAGAACCTTGGACTGCGGCCCCCCGAGCTGGCGGTGACTCTGGTGACCCTGGCTCAGCCACTTACTGGCTTCATGACTCTGGTGAGTCCTTTAAGATGGCCGAGGCCTCTGTTTCTTTATCTGAGAAATGTGCAGATAGTGTGGGTGTCCTCCGGCTTCTGCTGGTCCCTGTGACTTGCTTCTGCTGTGTATGGCCAGCCCCCAGGCCTCTGTCCCCAGTCCCGACCCCCAGGGGCACCCACCAACCTCAGGCCCAGGTCCCCAGGCCAGCGGGCTCGGATCATCCAGTAAGGCGGGCGTAGGATAGAGCGGGGCCCCCAGAAGCCACATGTGCACATTGCTCTAGGTGACTCACGCCTGGCGCTGACGTAAACCTTGCTCTCCCGAACGGAGCTTCCTTTTCTCCTCATTGATGTGAAAGTCAGGACCTCCTGGGGAGTGTGGCAGAGGCCCACCCACCCTCTTGCACCCCAACCACTGGTACCCCATGTACAGAACAAGAGGAGAACTCCTGAGCCCCTTCATCGCACCGATGCTCAGAACTGACTGGAAAAGGCCATTGGGCCCAGCATGGCGGTGCACGCCTGTAATCCCAGGACTTGGAGTCTGAGACAGGAGGATTGCAGGTTCGAGGACAGCCTCAGCAATGTAGCAAGACTCTCTGCAACCTAGTGAGACCTTGCTTCAAAACAAAGGTGAAAAAGGGCTGGGGGTGTAGCTCAAAGATAGAATGTCCCTGGATTCAATCCCTAGTAACACACACACACACACACACACACACACACACACACACACATACATGCACACAAATATACACATTCACACACATACATAAACACATACACACATACATACATATACATACACAAACACACACATTCACACACACACACACACACACACACACACACACACACACACACACACACCATCAGGCCCCACTCCACATCAGCCTAGGGCAGAGCGAGAATCCTGGTTTCCTGGGGAGGAAGGGCACACGGTGGGTGGGAGGTGCGGGGAGCAGGACAGGTGTTTCTTTTTTTAAAATACAGAGACTCAGGCTGGGATATTCAGTAGAAAAATACCTGCCTCACACATACAATGCTCTGAGTTCAATCCCTGGTACCAAAAAAAAAAAAAAAAAAAACAGGCAAAACAGAGACTTCAGTGATGTCTTCAGACTGGTGCGTTTTGGAGTTTAAAAGGCCGAATCCTGTCACTGTGGTGAGGTAGAATAGGAAGAATAAAATTTACTCAGAAAAGAGACGGATTGGGAAGGAAAGGAAAAATGGCTTTGTTTCAACAGAGCTTGCTCATCCTTAAAAAGCCAGGCCCATTCGAGATGGGCTGACTCCATACTGGAAGTCCCTGAGGTGAGTTTTCAGAGCTGCATTTGCCTCTCAAAAGGAAGTCACAAGCCGGGCGTGGTGGCGCACGCTTGTAATCCCAGCATTCGGGAGGCTGAGACCAGAGGATCCGGGTTCGCGGCCAGCCTCAGCTACCTAGGGAGGCACTCCGCAACTTAGTGAGACTCGGTTTCAAAATAAAGAATAAAAAATAGGGCTGGGGGTATAGCTCGGAGGTAGAATGCCCCTGGGTTCAATCCCCAGTACTGCAAAAAAAAAAAAAAAAAAGGAAGTCACACCTATTGTAAGAGAGACCCCACATCCCTGACTTCCTGTCTCCACTCCTAAGGGTCCTACCTATAATTTTGTCACTTTTTTTAAGACCCCAAGGGTGGGGGACCAATATCCCATGCTGTCCCAGGTTCCCTATTCTCCTCCCTGGACCCCAAAAGCCAGCCCCTCTCCAGGTGTGCTATAAAAAGGATGAGGAGAGACCACACTCTCTCTCTTTCACCAACCATTGTGGCTCCCCCTGCCCCCCCCCCCCCCCCCCCCCCCCCCCCCCCCCCCCCCCCCCCCCCCCCCCCCCCCCCCCCCCCCCGCCATCGCTCTCTGCCACGACCTCTCGTTCCCAGCTGCAATCCCAGAGACTTATGAGGTGACCTGTGTCTTTTCCCCTGTGTACTTGTGCCTTTCTCTTAAAAGAAAAATTCTGCCTTTGTCCCTATCTGGCGTGTGTTGAAATTCTTTTCACCATGGAGGCCAAGAACCCAGGAGAGATATTGTGTTGCTCCACGACAACTGGACTGACCCCGGTGGGATGGGACAGGTCTCTGGTTGAACTCAACCACGCTCACAGCCTATGCGTATGTGGGTACATATTTGTGCAGATGTTTTCTGTGGTGCTAGAGTTTGAACCCTGGGGCATTCTACCTCTGAGCTCCACCCCCAGCCCTATTTTATTCTTTATTTTGAAACAGAGTCTAACTAAGTTGCAGAGGGCCTAAGTAGCTGAGGCTGGCTTCGAACCTGCAATCTTCCTGTCTCAGTCTCCCTAGCACCGGGATTACAAATTTTCATGACCACACCCGGCCTATGTTTGGTGTTTTTGAGACTGGGATTGCGTCACAGAGCCTGCTTGGTCCCCTGAGGTCCCTGTGCCTTTCCCTCCCTGGCAGGAGGTGAGGTGTCCCACCCACCACTGGGACAGCCCTTACCCTACACTCATGGGTTCTGGAAGCCTCAGAGAGACGCTGGCGACTTCATGGTGAAACTCAGGATCACCAATGTCGTCTGCAAGATGAATGAGTGGACCTTCTTCAAGGGTCCCTAAACTTGAAGATGTCAATAGCAGATCATCAAGCAGAGCCTGGGGGGGCCTTTCTCGTAGCTGTGCAGGATCAGGCTGCCTCCAGGTTCCCAAGGGACTGCACCAAAGCTGCCCTGCAGTTTTCCCCGGGATAGCTGGCTTTCAGCAAACAGCCCCCCAGGGTCTTGGGCAGAGGGACCCACGCGACAACAAGGGGGCACGTGGCCCAGTTCCACCCTCGCTCCAGAAATAGGGCTGAGCCAACAATTCATCCTGACGCCACTCAGCCTGCCTCCCACTGCAGGGTTAGACAGGGATGAAAGCTTCCAAGCCACCACACAGTGTCACATTTTGTCCTTCCGAGTCCCCTCCACGGGTTGCTTCAGCACAGCCAGTTGAAGCTCATCAAGGGGTTAAAACTATGAACCACGCAGAAGCAGGTAGGTGCATTTCCATTATATGATAAGCGAATTTATTTTGAGAACACCTGGGATGGACACGTGCCCCCCCCCCCGCCCCAGTCACACCTAGCAGAAATCCACAAAAAACACCACGATGCTGACCTCGGTCTTGGGAAGGGACGTTCATGCCTCACGCAGGCAAGAGCGGCTTCCCAGGGCAGAGGGCCCGTGGCGTCCCTGGGTGGTGTGTCCAGGGGGCTGCACAGGGACCCCGGCTCCCACGAATTCACTGAGCCAGGTAGGATCGAGCTGGGAGGGGAAGCAGGGGTCCTGTTCTAAGGAGCTCTGGGGTCTTGCTCTGCGGCACTTCCGGGGGGTCAGGCCATTTTCCCAACTGACTCCGAGGCTGGGCAGAAAGCGAAGGGGTGCTCCTGCCCTCAGGCTGAAAGGGAGAGAGAAGGAACAGGAGTCACCGCAGGGGCAGGTCGTGAGGTCCCAAGCCGGTTCCCTCCCTCCCTCCCCGCACCCCCCCTTCCCAGCCAGTAGCACCAGGAAGACGCCAGCTTCCACCAAGATGGACTTCTCAGTACTTGTGGGGTCTTGGGGTGTCCTCTAACTTAGTTCCCAATACGTCCCCCGCCCGCAAGCCCATCTTATAGATGAGGAAACTGAGGCTGGGAGAATTGACTTCTTTTGTGTATGTATGCATGTTTGTGGTAGTCGGGACAGAACCCAGAGCTTCTATCTCTGGGCTCCATTCCTAGACCTATTTTGGTTTTTTGCGGTACTAGGGATGGAACCCAGGGGTGTCTTACCTCTGAGCTCTACCCCCAGCCCTATTTTTTATTCTTTATTTTGAAACAGGGTCTCATTAAGTAGCTGAGGCTGGCCGTGAACCTGCGATCCTCCTGTCTCAGCCTCCCAAGTACCGGGATGACAAGCTTGCGGCACCACGCCCAACCCTATTTTATTTTTTATTTGGAAACAGGGTCTCACTAAGTTGCTGAGAGCCTCACTAAGTAGCTGAGGCTGGCCACGAATCTGCAATCCTCCTGTCTCAGCCTCCCAAGTACTGGGATTACAAGCATGCGCCACCAAGCCTGGCTGAACATTGACTGTTTATCATCCACCTCACCGGCTCCAGATCTTCCTTGGCCCTTAACATCCTGGAACCTGCAGCCTGCTGCTTTCCTTTCAGGAACACCTGCCTTCCATGCCCTGTGTGGCCCCCAGCTTCCCCAGGGTGGGGCGGGGCAGGGTGGACAGGAGGAGACCCTCTAGTTTCTGACCACACAGCCCCATGCGGTCACCTGCAGCTGCATCTCGCCCTGGGAGCGTCTGGGTGTGACTACGCTCCCCTGGGGCCCTCTCTGAAGCCACCTCGGTCCCCACCGCAGTGGCCTTTCTCCAATCTGAGGTCTTTCCCCAGGGAATTCTGTTCGTCCTGCTCCTCCGGCCTGGGCACCCTGCTCCGGCCTGTCCTCCCCGGCAGCATCTTCTCTTTCTTAGGTCTTGGCTAAATGTCACCCCCTTGGGGACCTTCCTGACTGCCCCCCAGTCCCACACCACAGTCACTTCCTTCACGAAGACACTGGTGACAGCCCGCCATCTTGGCTTGTCCAGTCTCCCACCAGGAAGCACCCCAGGGGAGCAGGGCCTTGGGGTCCACCCCAGGCAACGCCTGGCACTCAGTAGCCTCCTGGTGCCACGCCCGTCAGAGGGTGGCAGTCCATGGGACCGTCCCTCAGAAGCAGCTGGGCACACAAGAGGTAGGGGACACGGGAGTGCTCCAGGTCAGGGTCAAGGACCAGAAGGAGTGTAGCCACCCAGCCTGGTCTCAGGAGCAGGTCCCCAGGGGCACAGAGATGCTTCTGATTCTGGTCCCACGTGTAGCTCTCTGGCACCTGCTGGGGAGCTGGGTCTCGGTCTCTCTCTCTCTCTCTCTCTCTCTCTCTCTCTCTCTCTCTCTCTCTCTCGCCCCCACGTACCCGCTTGCACTGCCGTTTTACCGGAAGCGCTTCTGCCGCCCCCTCCTCCTGGACATAGTCTCCAAGTCAGTCTCTTCAGTCTCTGCAGAAGGAACAGTGCTGTCGGGCAGGTGTGCCCCGTCCCGCTACCTGCCCGCCATGGCTCGCCGGGGATGCTCAGCTGCCAGTCCACGGGCCCCTCCCCCGGGAGGCCGCCCAGTCCCGGGCTGCAGCCCTTCTCCTCGCTCAGAAGGTCCATCTGCACCCCCATTCCGCCTCCCCCCACCACTGGCTCTGCTCATCTCTCTCCGGCTCCGCTGCAGGAGTTGACTCAGCCCTTCTGCTTGCTATTTCTCGTTCCTGAGGCTGAGCTCTCCTGTCCCCTCCTTACGGGGACTTCCTGGACAGCCTGGTGGCAGGCGTCCTCCTAGTACATGATGTCAGGAGCCCTTATCATATTTTTTGTGCAGTAACCACTTGGGATTTTCTGTCAGATATTAGCGGGGTGGTGGCAGGAGCTGGATATGACATGTTTACAAAAGTAGCCTCAACCTCCAGCACAGAAGGGTAAGTATGCTACACATTCTTGATAAAAATATGTTGGATGGATGGAAGAATAAATGGATGGGTGGGTGGGTAGATGAATGGATGGATAGATGGTAGGTGGTTGGATAGATAGATGGGTGGATGGATGGACGGATGGATGGATGGATTGGTGGATAGATGGATGGATGGATGGATGGATTGGTGGATGGATGGAAGGATTGGTAGATGGAGGATGGATGGATGGATGGATGGATGGATGGATGGATAGATGGATAGATGGATGGATTGGTGGATGGAGGGATGGATGGATGGAGGGATGGATGGATGGATGGATGGATTGGTGGATGGATGGATGGATTGGTGGATGGATGGATGGATTAGTGGATGGATGGAAGGATTGGTAGATGGATGGATAGATGGATTGGTAGATTGGTGGATGAATGGATAGATGAATTGATGATGGATGGATGGCTGGATGGATGGATAGATGGATAGATGGATGGAGGGATGGATGGATGATCAGATGGATGGATTAGTGGATGGATGGAAGGATTGGTAGATGGATGGATGGATGGATTGGTAGATTGGTGGATGAATGGATAGATGAATTGATGATGGATGGATGGATGGATGGATGGATAGATGGATGGATGGATGGATGGATGATCAGATGGATGGATGATTAGATAGATGCATGAAGGATGGTGTCAGCCATCTTTTCCAATTCCCCAAATGAAGGTAGGAGGGACATAAGCATGCCTGGTCCTGGGTGCTGCCATTCAGCATGCAGTCATGTTGGCCACCACCCCTTTTTGGCACACACCTGCCTGCCTGCCATTAAACAACAGGACTTCCCCTCTGTTTCTCACACCTTGTCTCCTAGTTTGACCCCTGTATCTCAGCTCTGGGTTATTATTTTTCCTTCTTCCCCACGAGATGTCTGCTGCCCTTTTTGGTGCCCTTTGCAAAGAAAGGATGGTTTCTTCTCTCACCTGACTGTTCTTCATAAAGTTCTGGTTCCAGCGATTGCTCATCTGGAATACAAGTGAGACAATCAAACTTCTTTCAGGAGCTCGTGAGCCCCAAACCCTTTCCACAGTAACACCAGGGAATCGTCTGTGCCTTCCGCTCTTATTCTCCTGCAGTGCACGATGGGACTTTCCAAGTTACACAGTAAGTGATGTCGTAGCCACCAAATGCAGAAGCAGATAAGAGAACTCCCTTCTCTCTGTTCATGATTTAAAGAGAATTAGAAGCTGGGCGTGGTGGCACATGCCTGTAATACTAATACTTGGGAGGCTGAGACAAAAGGATTGCAGGTTCGAGGCCAACCTCAGCAACTTAGCGAGGCTCAGCAACCCAGCTAGACCCTATTTCAAAATAGAAAAGAAAAAGGGCTGGGGTGTAGCTCGGAGGCCGAATACCCCTGGGTTCTATCCCCCAAAAGAAAACCACAAACAAAGGGAATTAGAAAAAAAAGAGTAATACAATGCCACTCTTCTTGCTATTTTTTTATTTTGAAGATATAGTTATTTGTAAAAAAAAATTATTTCTCTTTAATATGTAATGGTGTGTGTGTGTTGTGGGGGACTGAACCCAGGAACAACCCTTGTGCCTTAAGGTGGGCACAAGGTCTGCAACTTATTCTCAAGTGGACCAGGAAAATACATCTGCAGATTAACATGAAGTGGGCAGGAGAAAAGACACAGCAAGGGCGACTATTTATAACAACTGCTGAATCTGGGGGAGGGGCTCCAGGGACGATTCTTGTAACTTTTCTGTAAATCTGAAATTATTTCAAATACAGTTTTAAAAAAATGAATCTTAGAGGTTTTGCTTCTTGAGAACTCAGGGACAGGAGTAGACGCCTCCCCTGAGATTTGTTTCCAAACTCAATGAACTACAATTTACCAACAGTTATTGCAAAATGAGAGTCTCCTGAGCCCAAGGCCAGGCAGGGGGATTCTACTTGCTCTTCCACCTGGAAGGCTCTGAGCGTTCCTTGGGGAGGGAATGGGGCAGGCTCCTGAACACACACACACACACACACACACACACACACACACACTCAAGGGCTCGGTTCTGCATTAGTGTGCATCCACTGGCAGGTCCCCAACCCCAAGTTGTCCCTCCTCCTCCTGCACTCACTGAGGACCTACTACGTGCTGGCTGCTACTCCAGACACTTTGAAGCTGCTCTCTCCCCCGAGCCTCATAACTATCCCTGCAGCAATGGCCATGCCGCCATCGCCGTGCTCGTGCTCGCTCTACAGATAAGAAACTGAGGCTTTGGAAGCTCAAGTGGCCCGCCCAAGGCTCCCCAGGGAGACCACTGCAGGCTCCTGGCCTGAGCTGAGGTCCTGAGCCCCGCCTAACCCCAGCCCCGCTCTGACCACATCTCTCCTTTGGCAGGCTGGCAGAGAAGTGCCAGGCGAGCCTGAGATACAGGCTGGTGGCAGGGCAGGAAGGCAGGGCCAGGCGGTGGGGTGTCCTCCAGGGCAGGGTCCCCCCATGGGGGCCTCTAGGGAGAGCGGGGCTGGGCGGGGTGGGAGCCCCGGGGCCCCTGCACTCACCCGTTTGCTGCGTTTGCTCCTGCTTGATGCACCGCCCACGGTTGGGGATGCCCTTGGTCATGTCCCCGGGGTAAAAGATGTGGCACTCAAAGCCCGTGGGACAGAGCAGCGGCTCCCCGTCATCCTCAGTAGTGGTGCATACCCCGGCTGTGGGAGGGACACACACCAGCGTCTCAGTGCAGACCTGGGACACGCCAGAGAGGCTCCTCCCTTCTGCACCCCGACTCCAGGCTGGGCCCCACGTCTCACTCTCTGAAGCCGCCATGCGCTCCTGGACACCCGTGTTCCCCCCGCAAGTACACACGCACAGTGGGGGGGGGAGCACCCCGCATTCCCAGGACCCGAGGAGGGCCAGCATGCAGAGGGACACGTGTTCACCTGCACACCCTAAACACAAACTCACACTTACAGTCCCACATGCACACACATCACCCCCAATCCCATACACACACACACACACACACACACTCACACACACTCACTCACTCATAGATACAAGCGCACACTTTTGTCTGCACACAGACACACACGTATGGCACCATGGCTACAAGACCAGCCCTGTGGTGCCACACACCCCGATCACAGCCACACGCCTGGGGTGTGTGCAGAGCCTCAGGCACAGCCGCACACACGCGTGTACACCCACACCCCACACACCACCTCTGGCCCGGGGAGTCGTCTGCGCGTGTTCCACTGGAAACTGCTGTGTGCTCCCTCCCATCCTCCCTCCACCCCTAAGGATGGCTCCTCCTTAAGAAGCAATGAACCCCTTATTGCTATTTCAGGGGTCCAGAAGACAACCCCAAGCCCCCTTTCTTTTTTTTTTTTTTTTTTTGCGGTACTGGGGATTGAACTCAGAGGCATTCTACCTCCGAGCTATACCCCCAGCCCTATTTTTTATTCTTTATTTTGAAACCGGGTCTCACTAAGTTGCGGAGTGCCTCACTTAGGTAGCTGAGGCTGGCCGCGAACCCGGATCCTCCGGTCTCAGCCTCCCAAATGCTGGGATTACAAG
>PVLC010040754.1:0-13709 GCA_004027655.1 Graphiurus murinus
AGACACCGTGTAGGATTCTTGGGCCACTGCTGCCTCCGTTTGGTACATTTCCATGAATCACAAGTCCTTTTTGAACAAAGCCATCTGCATATCCGTCCACCTTCTCTCTGCCTCCCCCGTTTTGAGAGCCCAGATTTTATAGTTTCACTACATTCCCAAGGATGCTAAAATCACTCGTTATAAAAATATGCAGCTGGGCAGAGTGGCACACACTTGTAATCCCAGTACTTGGGAGGCTGAGACAGGAGGATCACAAGTTTGTGGCCAGCCCCAGCTACTTAGTGAGACCCTCTGCAACTTTGTGAGACCCTGTTTCCAAATAAAGAATAAAAACTAGGGTTGGGGTTATAGCTCAGAGGTAGAATGCCTAGTACTACACACACACACACACACACACACACACACACACACACACACACACACACAAATGCAGCCTCTATGAAGCAGCTTGCAGGTAACAAGAGGTGACTAGAATCTCCCCAGTAAGAACATACGGAAGAATTTTGGAGAGGACGAATGACCAGTACAGGATACTGTCCTGAGAACAAGGGTGGAGAGGGACCCTGCAAACACAAAGGCTGGTCAGTCTCTTTTGAGGTTACCAGCAGGTAAGATGCTTCTCAAGGGGGCTTCTCAACAGAGCAGCCAATAAGAGGCCTCGTACCATAAGCCCGCCCTCTTGCCACTTTCTGTCTAGAGCACAGCACTAGAGAGAAAACAACCTTTATTTGCAAAGTTGATTATAATATTTTCTGCATTCCAGAGCCTCCTCCTCACATCGCTCATATGCTATAGCTTACTGCATTTCGTTTTTTGCCCAAGGCTAGATTATTAAGGACTGAATTGGAATTTTCCATAGGCACTGCAATATAAACTTCAACCAGCGCTTTGACATGTGGTGGTGGTGGTTGTTGTTGTTATTATTATTATTATTATTATTTTTTTTTTTTTTGCGGTACAGGGGATTGAATTCAGGGGCATTCTACCTCCAAGCTATACCCCCCAGCCCTATTTTTTAGTATTTATTTTGAAACAGGGTTTCACTAAGTTGCGGAGTGCCTCACTAGGTTATTATTATTTTTAAAGTTTCTTCATCACTATGTTGGCTAAGATCTTGGGACTAATGTGAATGTACATGGTGCAAAGATGTATGTATCTCTGGTCTTTTCTTGTTTAGACCTCCTAACATCAGGATGATATGGTTAAGAAACTGGTCAATACTTTGAATTGAATATTATACTTGAATGTATAATACTTTGAATTATCAATTCTATACTCTGTAAAAGCCACATTCGCAAATAATGACTTTGGAGAGAGTTCTTTCCAAATCCCTGTAAAATATGACATCAACCAAAAGATTTGCAGAGTTACTTAGAGATTCCTTTTTGCTCCTAATGTCTGCTTTCCTATATTCAAGTTTGTTTTCTCTCGCTCCCCATTAGACCTGGAAATATGCACTTCCCAGGAAGACACAAAGCTCTCAGATCAGAACGCTTTGTGTTTAATTAGATAGGGGTTGGTGACTTGATAGTATCTTCTTATACTTCAAAGTTTTTCAACTCAGTCATGGTTTGGAACTTGTCTGATGTATATAAGACTCCAACTCACACTGACTAGACTGGCATCTTGGAGCAGAGGGGTCACTGCAAGAGACCATATCAGGAGCAGGGGATGTCTGAAGTTATGGTGTTTCTTAATCAGAGAGGCAAGATTCTGGGCTGCCTGGAAATCCTCAGTGCCTGCAGGCCCTGAAAGGGATACACTGTCATACACCATCCAACATTCAAATTATACCTTGTATAGCTTATCGCTTAGCCCAGGACATGTCCAAATAACTTGCTTATATGAATTCTACCAGGGACCCTGCAACTAGTACCAACTCTGTATTCTGTCTTGAATGCATAAGACAAATATATTTTTAAATAAACCTTTAAAATGCATGCAGTTTTACTACATGTATGTCAAGAGGAGCTCAAGTTTAGACTTCTCTGAACATTTATATGGGAACTTCATGGAAATGCACGTGTTGTCATGTAACATCAGTCATATTAAATTCCGCTTTAAAATATTGAAATCACTTCATAATGTTATGAAACATTTAAATCAAATAATGTGAAGAGACTATAAAGGATCTGTTTCATAAATTATGTCAGCTAATTTCCCGTTGGAGGATGTAGGTCTCAGTGGAATGATGGTGGATAAGAAACACGGCCCTTCGTTTTTATGAAGACGTGATTATTATAATAGTGATGCTGGTTTTCTCTGGGGAGTCTGTATTACCTCCCATTCCCAGAATGACTGGTTTGCCTCCAGTGTGTATGTGCAGCTTGTGTGGTTACCCAGATGACTGGCTAAACAGCATCCTTGCTGCACCTGCTCAGTGGTCTTGTGAGTTGGTCCAGGGCTTAGGTACCAATCTCAGGTGAGCCCTGCACTTCCCTTGCACATGAATGCCTGTCCGAGGGTCTGCTGCCCTGTGATGTGGCTGTGGTCACTTCTGTGTCATTATTCTCTGAGAAGCAGCCTGGCCCCATCATAAGCAATCTGCTTCTCATACAAGAGAGTTCTGACGTTGTTTCTCCAAATGAGACAGCCACGGGCTGAAGCAAACAAGAGAATACAAATGCCCGGCTACGTGGATGAGTGTCCAGCCGTTCCTCTGCAATCCACTCTTTATTTCTGAGAATTTTTATTTGCTACCAGTATCAATGTACAGGAATTTTCCTTATAGACAGATGCCTTTCATGGACAAGTCTTTTGTTGGTGTTTTGTTTTTAAAATTTTCCTACAGATGGAGAAACAAAAGACCAATATATATATTCTCTGCCATGGGGGAAAACATTTGTGGCAGATCATAGAAGCCCCCAAAGTCAATCAAGTAACAGAATAGACAGCTTCTTAGAGCTTTTTGAAAGCTCTGTGAGCAAACCTGGAGTTTCCTAGCTTTTGCCTTTTTAGCCTATTTCTTAACCAGTAGTTATGCTTCTCAATAGGCAAATGAGCCTGATTTACGTAAAACGCTCAAAGTCTTAATCACAATCATGAAGCAGAAATTCATGGCAACTGTAGTAAGTTTAAAGACATACTTGCTTTTCAAGGGCATCCTATTTTTTAAGTAGAGGTCTTTCCATTAGCTAAAGAAATTAGACTGAATCATTCTACCTTTGTAAGAAAATGATGAATTTAGTGGAGAAAAATGATGCTCTCTGTAGCTAGCATAATTTATGCAAAATCATGCAATTAGAGATAGCTGGGCTAGCCCCCCCCATGTGCCTCTGATAAAACCTATCCTGAAGAGCAGTGCCATCTAATGTAAGTAGTAAACATAGATAGTAAATTATTAATATCTGGCGAGGCATGCAGATAGCAGGACTTCCATTTTTCCTTTGCGGTACTCATGCATGTTTGCTAATCCTTCTTGCAGAACAAAAAATTGCAAAGATAAATACGAACTTTGAAAAGTAACATTCAACAGGATATGACTGTAATAAATAGCACCATGTGAATGGTCAAAGGGAGCACTTCCACCTCTGCATTTTAGTGAATTGATGGTTACTCTGTGCTCCTCCTTATAAACCCTTTCCTATATGTAGGATTCATTGGGGTTGGCCCCGGTCTTGTGATTTGGGTGGTATTTTTAAATCAAGTCTCCAGTGCTGTAACCTTGACAGTCCCCAGACTGGGATATGGGAAAGTAACCCCCCCCCCCCCAAGTCCTTGTCCAAGGGAAAACCTCCAAGCCTGTGACTGGGACCCTTTGCTAGCCTGAGCTTGTAGTTCTGAAATGATGCCTGGGTTCTGAGCCAATGCAAGCCTTGCCCAAACTTCCTCCCCATTCTCGGCTGTTTCACCTCGGGATGCTTCAGGAGAATTTCAGCGACAAGGTCAAATTAAACTGCCTCACTGCTGCTCTGGCTCAGGGACCCAAGAGGGCAGCCAGCCCCCTAGCACAGACCTGCAGCAAGAGAGGAGAAAGGAGGGGTGCCCGCGACTGGAGACAAGAAAATCGCACCCATTTTCTCCCTCATTTGTTCCAGAGCACCCTCGCCTCCCCCACTCCTGGCATCCTTTATCACCGTGGTATATTTTGGGGTAGTAGATTGTTAAGGTCACAGGGAGAGGTTCCTTATCCCAGCATGAACCAGCAAGATGCAGATTCTAGCTCTTGACTTTGGGTTCCCGGAGCTGCCTGGCGTCAGCCGGCCCGGGGCTGCCTCCTGCCTCCTAGCCTAGGTGCCGGCTTGCCTGCCTGCTGCCTTGCTTAGCTCCCTGGGTCTGTCTGCAGCATTGGTTGGTTTCCCACGCCTGTGCAGGTCAGACTCTGGATACCTGGCGCCCTGAAGCCCCGCGGGCGCCGACCCCAGCTTGCAGCTCCGGGAAGGTGCCAATGCCAGCCAGCCAGCCAGCGAGCTGGTGAGCAGAGGAAACGGGCATTTCACGTGCGCATCTGCCTTCGTTCATCTCCTCGGCAGCCAGCGCCAGGGCCCCTCCGCTGCGACTTAGCCCCCTGAAGTTAATCAGCCTTACTTGACAGTTCGCTTTAGTTTGGAAAAGACTTAAACGCCTGGAAACGTTCCGGGGAGACGGCCGCCCCGGGTCCCCCTTTCTTCCTGCCTGGGGCTGTCGGGTGTTCTCGAAGCTGTGGCGTTGGTCTAGAACCCACATCGCAGACACGCAGCCCCGTTTCTCCCTGGCGCTAGCCAAAGTTGCCAGACGCCCCTCGGCGACCAGGTCAAGCCAGATGCAGTTGCATAACCTCGCCCCCAGCCCCCTGCCCCCTCCCCCGCCAGCGCCCGCCGCCTGGTCCGCTCTCGGCTGCACCAGGCACGTCCTGGTCCCCGGCAGAGCCTGGTCAGGGGTGACGGCAGACTCCTGAGCCGGGGTCGGCGCCTGGCCGGGCGATGCTGCGCCCACGGCCAAGTGCCGCGGACGCCGGGGCGCGGGAGGAGGGCGCGCGGGGCTGGCTGCGCTTACCTTCCTCTGCTTACTGATAAGTCGAGGTCGGTGCAGCGCCGGGCTCGGGCATGTCTCTCCGCGGACCCTGGCAAGCCTGGCGCGGCACGGAGCGCTCCGGGCAGGGCATCCGCGGCTCGGCTCGCCGGGCTCGCGTGGAGGAAGGCTGGGCTCCCCGCACCCGGCCGGCTGCGCGCCCGCCGCCCGCCCCCTCCACTGCCGCCGGCCCGGCCCGCCCGGCCCGGCCGGCCCCCGCGCCGCAGCTCGCGTCCCTCCGGCCCGGCCCGGCTCAGCGCCGCGCGCGGGGAGGCAGCGGCTCGGCCGGCTCCGGGGACGCCCGCGCGCTCGCTCGGTCGCGGCGCTGTGGCGGGGCCAGCCACAGCCACCGGGCTCCGCGCTCCGCCGCTGTCCTCATTTACTGCGATTGTCTTGGGCGAGATCTCCGAGCCGGGCCGGGAGGCGGGGGCGGGCGAGCGGGCGAGCGGGCGGGCGGGCGGGCGGGGGAGGGCGGGAGGGAAGTCCTTGCCGCCGCTCCCGGGTCCCGGCCACTCCGCGGAGCCCGGCGGCCGGAGCAGAGGGCGCCCGCCCCGCCGCGCCGCCGCCCGTGCGCTCGCCCGCTGGCCCCGAGGCGGGCGGAGCCGGGCCCGCGGGTGGGGGCGGCCGCGTGCGTGGGGTGGGCGCTCCGGAGCGATGCGGGGGCCCCCTCCCTCCCGCCGGCTCCCAGCAGGAGCCCGAGCCGGGAGAGGAGGAGGTAGCCGAGCCGGAGCCAGAGCTCGCAGCCGCCTGCCTGTGCGCGGACTCCTCGGCGGCCACTCCTCCGGGTTTTTGGGCTGCAGGCGGCGCTGCTTGGCTCAAGAACTTGTTGAGTCTGCCCTGGAGAAGCCTCTGGAGCAGCTGGCGGCTGGGGGACACCATCTATCTATATATATATAGATGTATTTTTTTTTTCTCTTTCCCTCTGGAAGGGTCCCTGAGGACCCTGCTTGATGGCTGCAGGCTGATCCAGCCGGCCTGGCCCCCTCGGGCTTTGAAGGCCGGAGGAGCATTGGGATTTGGAGGACCAGATGCCTGCCCCCTCACCTGTGATTGCGGCTTTGTAGAGGCTGGGGGGTCCGATCACGTTTCTGTGCAGGGTCAACTTGGTGTTCAGCGCTCCAAATGGATCCTGGAAGGTAGACCAGCTGTGTTTGGCAAGAGGATAGAGCGGGAGTACCTGCCGAGTCTGTTGCACGCTGACATTTAGGAAGAGCCCAGTGTAGACACCAAGACGGCTCCTCCTCAGACCCCCCCCACACACACACACATCACTCACCTGTGGACACCGCAGGGCACTGAGGGGCAGCAGAGTTGAGTTCACTTGGGCCGGATGAGGTCTGTCGAGGACACATTAGGTGCCACCCCCATTTTCTGCCCCCACGTCCACCACGGTATTGGCTCCTCTGAGCTCACAGCTGCAGGCCCAGTTCCTCCCTGAGGGCTGGAGGATCCTTGGGCCTGGGACCCTCGTATAAACATCCAGCTCCATGCAGGCCTCCCGGCCCCCTACGTTTCCCCCTAGAATGTACTCCAAAGTAGCTACCTCTGCTAGTCTGAATATTTCCAAGAAAAGGACAGAGAAATAGTGGACCCAAGAGCTGTGGCAGGCTTGAGACAGTGAACCAGGAGGACAAGTGGGAAGTCCGGTCACCGCTGCCTCTTCCCCAGACCCATCTGCTGCTCACACCTGTGCTGGTACCTCCCTTGAGTCCCTGCACAGAGCACCAGTACTGTGCCCAGGACCTAGCCACTGCCCCATCCTTGTGCACCGAGCAGAACTCAGCCTAGCACCCTGCTTCATCCACTGTCTGTTCTTTGCAAATGGCTGTATATGAACTATTTTATTTGTCTGCACATGGATGCTTGAGGTGATGTGTCTGGACATTCTAGAAGAACAAACAAACAAACAAAAATCTAAAACGTCCTCTCTTCCCATCTTACCTTGCAGCAGTCTTTGTGTTACAGCTCCATGGTCCTTGGGATGTAGCTATGCCCAGGCAGGGAGGTCCTAACCTTTGGATCCAAACTCTGCCCACCTCACTCTTTTTAACATCCTTCAGGACCCAGATCCCCAAGTCTGATTCTCCAAGCATTCACTTCCCTGGCTGAGCAGAGAGGCTGTTAGAAGTTGGCATGTGCCTGGTTAGGTGCATCTTACAAATCTACAACCACCTTTGCAGCCCTGAAGGGACCCCCCCCACACACTCCCTGCAAGGGTATAGGTCCTGGGGTCCTTTACCAGCAAATGGCGAGGATTCCTTCCACTGACCCCTCCCACAGGTTCCCCTGGTATGGTGGTCTTGCAATGTGGGCTCCAGGAACTCTCCAGGGTCTGGGATCCAGGAAACTTAAATCTCGCTTTACTGCAAATCCATAAAGTCAAAGAAATCTGCCTTCTATCTCTTAAATATGCCACTGTAAATAAAGCTGCCAGGAGATGTGGAAATGATCTTGGTGATAATGGAAGCTAAATTTTCAGGGGCCATGAGTGAAATCGGATAAATATAAATGCATGCTCAGGAGGGCAGAGCTCGGCCGCAGGTGGCATTGTAAGCTGTCAAGGAAATGTCTCCAAGGACACTGTGACTTGAGATCCCCATGATGTATACCTCTAGGATGAAAATGAACTGCTGTGATTGGCAGTTTAGAAAATCCTCTTTTATGAAGAGGAGCGTTTAATTGAGCTTTGTAGCATTGCCCAGCCTGCTTGGGGTTGTTCAGTTGCCTAGAAGACTTCAGTGGCTTCTCTAAGACTAGTAAAAATACTGGTATGCTTTCTCGTTTTTGAAGTAAGAAATCACTTATCTATTGTATTTCTTAAGTGCCCGTCTTCAGCATCACAAATTAAGATACTGATGAAAACTTGTCTGCCAGACATTTGGCTATGGTACTGGGGAAGTTGGTATTCCATCATACTCCAATCTTCAAAGCAAACATTGTGTTAGAGTTAGAGTTAGCTAGGGAGCAAGGAGATTGGCCTTCTTCTCGCCCACAGACTCCCCTAGAATTATTATTATTATCTTATTTTTTATGCACAGAAGGTATGCACATTTGTAGCATCTAGATTGACTTCTGATGTTCAGCTTCCTCAGAAAAAAAGAGTGAAATGATAGAAACTAGATTCACTTTAGGAATCAATTAGGTAGAGATTGGTTTTTTAATATGTTGCAACAGAATATTGCTAAAATAGGTAGACTTGCAAAAGGGAAAAATAGCCACTTTTCGAGTGGGATTTTCTGGAGGCAGAGGCACCTAGAGAATAAAATTACAAGGAAGTGCAAGACAGCTAACTAAGCAAAGTGCCCATGCCTCTCCTCCATTGCCTTCTCCTTGGTACTGTGCACATGTTGTATCAAAAATCACTGGAATTCCAAACCTACAGCATCCTAAGGTTTGAGATCTCAACTTCCACATTAAAACAAAACTAAGAACATACAAATCAAGGATGGTCATAACAATTTTGTCTCTATGAGTTCCAAACTGGAACCAACATCAATATCTTTAGCAACAGTAGAAGGGCTAGAAATGACTTGGTCTAGTCATACCGTGGAGTATTATTGAGCAAAAATCACGACAAGTCCTTGGCTGTTGGTGCATGCAGGAGCAAAGAGAGCTTCACAAACATCCTGCAGAGCACTAGGAGCCAAGCACAAGAGGATGGATCGCAGCAGTCATTCAGGTGAATTCCCAAACTGAGAGTTATCAAGGGTGGTTACCTTTGAGCACTTAAGGTCACAGGACCACAATACCTTCACTGGTGCTGAGTTGTCCTTTGTCTTAACTAGGTGGTTGTACAGTTATATACATATATAAAAATCCATTCTGATGTTCTCTTGCCATTATCTCTGAGCTTGGTGCCTGCACAAGCTCCCTAGTTACCCATCCCTTTAAATGAGCCAGCTTATCAGTCATTGAGATTTGCTTGTATCTGCTGAAGCCACTTTTCCTCCAAAACCCAAAGTAAGGAGAAAGGAAGGTATGTGCAGACCAGCTGCCTTGGTAAGGCTTCTTCTTTAGTTCTGTGTCAGATCATCTCTCTGGGGGAAGCCGATCATGAGCACCTGCCCTCCTGACTCTTGGATGTAGCCAGGACAGAGTTCTCCTGGAAATGTCTTCCTCACCTCCTACTTCAGTGTTTTCAAGTGACTCTCCCTGAGCCTCAGTCTGTGATGAGCAGGTGAGTGTGAGGTGGCTCTCACCTGCACTCGTCTCCCCTACAGCAGAGGCAGCTGGCGTCCAAGCGCAGCTGCAGGTCGAGATCGGTGACATCGGGACCATGAGGAAGCTCTGCTTTCTCTTTCAGGAACAAGAGGGGCAGAGTGCTCAAAGGGCACTGCAGCCAGCCCTGCTGTCTGCCTGGGAGGCCAGAGAGAAGCCCGCAAATCGTTCTCTGTGTCAGTCCCAGCTCATGCATTCACTGTTTGCTTTCTGGACTTATTTCTGATTTGAGAGTTTTCTTTTGTGCACAGGCCTCTGCTGGTGGCTCCGTCCACTGTCCTGCCACCCGGAGGCTTCTTTCCTTCCTGCAGGAAATGCAGCTGTGTTGCTGAGGGCTGGCCTGTCCTTCAGGGAACACACCATACCCTATTCTCTTCTTCTAAAAAAAAGACTAGAGGTCTTTTTTTTAGGCCCAAATACAGTTTGTTTGGATAAACTGAAGATCACAAAGACAGGTTGAAATCGCTGGTATGCTATACCACATCATTGCGAATCTAATTTTCAGCAGGAAATGGGATCTTTTCATTTTTAAAGAGAACAACAGTGGCTCTAGGTTTTCTTTAACACCCCGTACAGTAACGGTGATGGTCTACAAGGAAGGACTGAGTGTAGGCACCTGCTTCTGGCTTTCTGCCCCTGCCCCTCAAAATCTCTGTGTGCAGGGCTCTGATCCACCCACCCACCTCCCTCCCAAAGTCCTTTCCGCCAGGTGAACTCTCCAAGGAAGTTAGCATGCAGACTTCATTATGTTGATCTTGATGTGGTCAGCCTGGGATGATGCCATCTCTGGGATTTTCTTATTTACCACGTCTAATATACCGAGGACCCAGCCTCTTCTGGCGCAGGTAGATGACTAAAGGGCTTTTCTTAATCCTCGCTGCTAACATCACCCGTCTGTGCACCCTCTGCGGCCAGCCTCCAATAAAGCAGGTTGTGTGCCCGGGCCCAGCAGTGATACCTTTGACCAGAGCTGGGTCAGGACAGGATCAGAATTGCTTTCACACTTCGGTGTCTGGCCTGCCAATCTGCTTTTCCAGTGTTACGGCTACCGCCTTCCTTCCCCCCATGCTCTGGGCCATGCAGGAGGCCCAGGGTCTGCTTAAGGCTACTGAAATGAGGTCTGGTGTCCTCTCTCCGCTGGCCAGAGTGCAGGGATTCCATCCTTTGCCCCCTCCCCAACCTTGGCTTTCACAGGCGTGGAGGACAGGGAGGGAAAAGGGGAAGGAAAAGACTAGAAGCCTCCTAATTTCACAGTCTTCCTCTGGAAACCCTGTTCAAAGATGAGATTTTATGTTGTTGTATTTATATTGTTTCCAGAGTGCCAGGGCCCTGGTATTTTATGCTACTACTACTATCTACTTTTGTCCTCTCAACACAACTGTGAAATGGGTACTAGAAAACTCTTTCACAGACGTAGATCAGAACAGGTAAGCAATTTCTCCAAGGTCACCCAGCTGCCTAGATTCAAAGGCAGTTCTATGCATTACAAAACCGCCCTGATCAGGTTTATTATTTTTATCTGATCCTGGGAGCACTCAAGAGCATATATGCTAAGTGGTGTTGCTCTGTTTAAAGCATTATTTAGGCATTCTAGTCCTGATGGAGGAATGGCATTAACTGCTGGAATCCTTGCCCAGTCCTTATCAATACCAGGTCCTGTATCCAGAGTGAACTGCACCCTCTGGGCTGTTACAGGATCTGCTCTTGGACACATTCTGACCAGCATCAAGTATGTTCATGCCAAGTGCTCATAGAGCAAAAGATATCTCTGCGCTGGCGAAGAGTGTCTTTGTCCAGACACTTTTCTCTCTCTCTCTTTTTTTTCTTTCCTTTCCTTTTTTTTTTGTAGTCCTGGGAATGGAGCCCAGGGGCATTCTACCTCTTAGCTACATCCCAGCCCTATTTTATTTTTATTTGGAAACAGGGTCTTGCTAGGTTGATGAGAGTCTCACTACTTGCTGAGGCTGTCCTTGAACCTGTGATCTTCCTGTCTCAGCCTTCTAAGTACTGGGATTACAAGTGTGTGCCACCACACCTGGTGCCCAGGTATTCGTTTCTCTTACCTCTTCTTCTCACTGTATTAATTACATGTTGAAGTACAAATAGGCACTGAAACAAGAGGCCGTGATCATTTTGTATTTGCTTCTCTCACATAATTTCAATGATATTATCACACATTTTCTTTCTTGAATGACAGCTATTAAATATATCTTCCACATATACCACTGAAGACTGCTTCAGACTTTTCTGGTGCTGGGTGGAATGTCCCCGAGTTACCATGGCTTTTTCATTATCCTGAGCAACCTGTGGGCTTTCACCACTGAATGCCAGTCGCCATGGTGCTTTTAAGTCGTTTGTGCCCCCCACCCCCACTGCATTCTAAAAATGACTAACACACAGTGCATGTAATTTTAATTATCTACCCTTGACATTTTTGTACGCTAGGTGCAATAAACTATTTTGCTAATTTCAGTCTAAGAATTGATTACCTGACTTTCGATGTTGTATTTACTTAGGAATCTGGATCCTGGATGATATAGGAAGCTTCTGAACATTGGAAAGAAAGACTTTTGCTCTTATGTGCCAAGTTCCAAGTGGGAAGAGTATAGATTTAAAAAAAAAAATTAGTTATGTTTGATCATGAAGTCACACACAACTTTCAGTCCTATGTTTTTCATAAACATTTATATTTTTCATATTATTGAATCCCGGGTGAATTGAATAAATAGGTCGCTGCTGTAATTCCACTACACCGTGGGCTGCAGATCTCTCTGTCTCTAACTTGAATAATTTGTGTCCTGGTGTGTTCGGGAGCTATGTTGTACTCTGAATGTGCACAGGGTTTTAGAAGCTCACTTCTGGGTACCCTTCTATTAGTACAGGTGCACATTTAACTAGTGTTAAAGTAACAATCAAAAGCCTATTAACATATTTCATATATAATTTTAGTTTCTTCCAGGATTCAAAGGAAAGCAAGAAATTTTGGTTCTAAGTGTGGCTTAAGTGTTCTTTCTACATTTTAAAAATGCCAACATCCGTAGTTTAAAATGCGTATGGCTAGCAGGTTGTGCACGTGGTCTTGGTTGGATCTCATTCCTTGTATCTCAGCTGTCAAAGCTCCCTGGAGGTTCACTTGCTTGCCTGGAAGGAGACCCTGAGGGTCCCCCAGGCCTTCCTAGGTCTGGAGACGGGAAAGGGTCTTGAGATTTCCGGACATTCATTTGATTTAAGTGACAGAGTTGAATACTGAGAACATTTGGGTTCATTGGTCTATTGACTATTTCAGTGAGTTAAAGGAAGAAATGTGAAATCAATCTTTTTTTTTTTTTAATAAATTTGTAGTGGGAATTTGGACATTCTGTTGTGAACATGAACTAGCATCTTCTGTGACTCAGTATAGAAGTTAAAGAAACTCTTCATTTGTTTTGTGTGTGTTTCCAGCATGAACCTCAATCATTTCAGGATTTGTTGGCTCTGGAAACTGATCCTTTAGATTTGAAGAGTTACAAAGTAAGCCAGGATGCCAGAGATTGTGATGGACAAGGTCCGGAGTGGCTGGGCTTAGCCCCAGTTCAACCTGTCCTCATGTACATCATTTGTCTTCTTGTAGCTCGCATGAGTTCAGATCTCTTCAACCATCTTTGAGTGTGGGTCATCGTGCTCTGTCTGATCAGCCTGAGCAAATGTAATATCACCCTTTATTAGGATATCTTGGCTATAAATGCTATGCCCTGACATTCTAGTAGATGCTGAAATTTATCAATGATTTTTCTTCTTGTTGTGCTTCGCTAAAACCAAGTATAAACACGATGAAATTTATTTTAGTGGTACTTTTCGTCCCCATTCCCAGCGGAGTAAATATTGTCACATGAAATTGTGATGATACTTCCGAGACCCTTAAATTAAGACTTGTGATTCATTCACACCATGAAAATAGTAAAGAGCCAACATCTTCACCTGTGGATTCATAAGTTATTGGCTCTTTCCTTTTTTGGTCCCTGGGTGTTAATGAACATTTTCTCTTCTGGGGCTTTCTCTGCTGCTGGCTCCAGTATGCCAGTATGGACAAAGGAGCATAGGTCTAGCTGCCCGGTTCATGCTGTGGGTCTCTGCCCTGAAAATACCATGTTCCATCTCCTGTGTTGTGAGTCAATTTGATATTTTCTTTCTTTCCTTCTTTTTTTTTTTTTTTTTTTTGTGGTACCAAGGATTGAACTCAGGGTCATTCTACCTCCAAGCTACACCCCTAGCCCTATTTTTTATTCTTTATTTGGAAACAGGGTCTCACTAAGTTGTAGAGGGCCTCACTAAGTAGCTAAGGCTGGCCACGAAACCAGATTCTCCTGTCTCAGCCTCCCAAGTACTGGGATTACAAGCATGCACCACCATCCCCAGCTCTCAATTTGACATTTTCAACAGTGTCTAATAAAAAAACAGGTTCAGCAGGTCCTTGCTGAGCTTTGCCGAGCCTGTGTTTCATTACCATCCCTCTTGGTTGATCA